>JBAMJR010000256.1:352500-367500 GCA_038501785.1 Myoxocephalus aenaeus | reverse complement strand
GGAGGAGGAGGAGGAGGAGGAGGAGGAGGAGGAGGAGGAGGAGGAGGAGGAACCAACGCAGACAACCGCAGACCGGCCAACGAAGGAGACCTTGAAGTGGTGAGTAGTATTACTATATAATATAGTATAATAAGTAGTATTACTATATAATACATTATAATAATATGAGTAGTATTACTATATAATATAGTATAATAAGTAGTATTACTATATAATACATTATAATAATATGAGTAGTATTACTATATAATATAGTATAATGAGTAGTATTACTATATAATATAGTATAATGAGTAGTATTACTATATAATATAGTATAATAAGTAGTATTACTATATAATAATGTATAATAAGTAGTATTACTATATAATATATTATAATGTATAATAAGTAGTATTACTATATAATATAGTATAATAAGTAGTATTACTATATAATAATGTATAAGTAGTATTACTATATAATATAGTATAATAAGTAGTATTACTATATAATATAGTATAATAAGTAGTATTACTATATAATAATGTATAAGTAGTATTACTATATAATATAGTATAATAAGTAGTATTACTATATAATATAGTATAATAAGTAGTATTACTATATAGTATAATAATATGAGTAGTATTACTATATAATATAGTATAATAAGTAGTATTACTATATAATACATTATAATAATATGAGTAGTATTACTATATAATATAGTATAATAAGTAGTATTACTATATAATAATGTATAAGTAGTATTACTATATAATATAGTATAATAAGTAGTATTACTATATAATATAGTATAATAAGTAGTATTACTATATAATATAGTATAATAATATGAGTAGTATTACTATATAATATAGTATAATAAGTAGTATTACTATATAATACATTATAATAATATGAGTAGTATTACTATATAATATAGTATAATAAGTAGTATTACTATATAATATAGTATAATAATATGAGTAGTATTACTATATAATATAGCATAATAACATGAGTCAAGATACATTTCATTTTCTTATATATTATTCATGATTGTTGTTTCCAGCCTGGCAACAACAACAACACATGTTTTTACAGAAGTGCCCTGAACGCCTCGTCCTTTAGTGTTTTATGAAAAGACGTCTTCAACAAAGTTTTTTTACAACATTTCTTCTTTACAATCAACACTCGAAATATATATATAATACATAACTATTCCTTTTTTCTTTAAAATGTACCAAAACAAACCAAAGAGGAAGATGTTGGGTCAATAACCATGAGAATAAATATGAAACAAAATGTTCATCACACCCTCTAACATAGAAAGAAATCTGCTTTAAATTGATATCAAACACTTTTACTGAGCTTGTTTATATAAACACTTGTAAATAAAGTGCTTCTCTTTAAATCCTTACTCCGTCTAAATGAGACATAATTATAATATATAGATATAAAATAAGAAGAAGCATCTCAGTAACTTCTGTGCAAAGACAGATTTATGTCAGTAAATCAGGTTTTATTGGAAATGTGAGGATGAAAACCGTGTTCTTCTGATGTCTGGAGCTCGCTGAGCAGCTTTAATTTTAGATCTGTCCACTCGGCTATTTTTGTATTTTTGCTTCCAGATGTTGTTGTTTTACTGTAGTTATTTAAAACGCGTCTCTTCATCATGCTCTTCCTCACAGTATGAGGTCATGTGTGTAGAAAACCCTAAAGTTAAAGTATATAATATAGTGTTATAGTATATAATATAGTGTTATAGTATCTAGTGTTATAGTATATAATATAGTGTTATAGTATATTATATATAGTGTTATAGTACATAGTATTATGGTTTATAGTATATAATATATGTTATAGTATCTAGTGTTGTAGTGCATCTTAGAACATGGAGGAAAGCACTACCATCTATTATTCAGGAGAAGAAGAAGATCTCCTTCAATTGTTCCGTTCTATTTGTATTCCTCCCTCATTGGTTTCCTTGTTTCCTGTCACTCCTTCGCTCCATCCTTCCTTTACTTAACAGATCCTGACGTGAAGGTTAGATTATTCTTGTTATAAATAGTCGCTGGTTGCACTAATCCTCTGTGTTCAGGGTTGAGATGATGGGAACGTGTTCTAGAGAGAGGGAAGGTCTCTCTCGGAGAACCGTGGTGGTCGGACCTTCCCTCTCTCTCCACGGTTATTTTAGCTCCAGTGCTTCTGGGTAATAAATAGCCAGAGTGCTGCTGGTAAGAGCTGAGAATCCCTGAGGGGACGTCAATGATACCTCAAACACCGTTTGGCATGCAGGAGGTATTTTAGTTTGGGCGAAAGATTTTCCTAAGTGTCCGTTAACGGGTCTTTGAAGGCATCATGGAGGACGGATATATTTGTTTATGCTCGTCTGAGCCCCTTACATACCGGCCCTCCTGTGGTCCAGACCCCGTTACATACCTCCTGTGGTCCAGACCCCGTTACATACCTCCTGTGGTCCAGACCCCGTTACATACCGGCCCTCCTGTGGTCCAGACCCCGTTACATACCGGCCCTCCTGTGGTCCAGACCCCGTTACATACCGGCCCTCCTGTGGTCCAGACCCCGTTACATACCTCCTGTGGTCCAGACCCCGTTACATACCTCCTGTGGTCCAGACCCCGTTACATACCTCCTGTGGTCCAGACCCCGTTACATACCGGCCCTCCTGTGGTCCAGACCCCGTTACATACCGGCCCTCCTGTGGTCCAGACCCCGTTACATACCGGCCCTCCTGTGGTCCAGACCCCGTTACATACCGGCCCTCCTGTGGTCCAGACCCCGTTACATACCTCCTGTGGTCCAGACCCCGTTACATACCTCCTGTGGTCCAGACTCCGTTACATACCGGCCCTCCTGTGGTCCAGACCCCATTACATACCGGCCCTCCTGTGGTCCAGACCCCGTTATATACCGGCCCTCTTGTGGTCCAGACCCCGTGACATACCTCCTGTGGTCTAGAGCCCGTTACATACCTCCTGTGGTCTAGAGCCCGTTACATACCTCCTGTGGTCCAGACTCCGTTACATACCGGCCCTCCTGTGGTCCAGACCCCGTTATATACCGGCCCTCCTGTGGTCCAGACCCCGTTACATACCTCCTGTGGTCTAGAGCCCGTTACATACCTCCTGTGGTCTAGAGCCCGTTACATACCTCCTGTGGTCTAGACCCCGTGACATACCTCCTGTGGTCCAGACCCTGTTACATACCTCCTGTGGTCCAGAGCCCGTTACATACCTCCTGTGGTCCAGACCCCGTTACATACCTCCTGTGGTCCAGACCCCGTTACATACCTCCTGTGGTCCAGAGCCCGTTACATACCTCCTGTGGTCTAGAGCCCGTTACATACCTCCTGTGGTCTAGACCCCGTTACATACCTCCTGTGGTCCAGACCCCGTGACATACCTCCTGTGGTCCAGACCCCGTTACATACCTCCTGTGGTCCAGAGCCCGTTACATACCAGCCCTCCTTTGGTCCAGAGCCTGTTACATACCTCCTGTGGTCTAGAGCCCGTTACATACCTCCTGTGGTCCAGACCCCGTTACATACCAGCCCTCCTGTGGTCCAGACCCCGTTACATACCTCCTGTGGTCCAGACCCCGTTACATACCTCCTGTGGTCCAGAGCCCGTTACATACCTCCTGTGGTCCAGACCCCATTACATACCAGCCCTCCTTTGGTCCAGAGCCTGTTACATACCTCCTGTGGTCTAGAGCCCGTTACATACCTCCTGTGGTCTAGACCCCGTGACATACCTCCTGTGGTCCAGACCCTGTTACATACCTCCTGTGGTCCAGAGCCCGTTACATACCTCCTGTGGTCCAGACCCCGTTACATACCTCCTGTGGTCTAGAGCCCGTTACATACCTCCTGTGGTCTAGAGCCCGTTACATACCTCCTGTGGTCTAGACCCCGTTACATACCTCCTGTGGTCCAGACCCCGTGACATACCTCCTGTGGTCCAGACCCCGTTACATACCTCCTGTGGTCCAGAGCCCGTTACATACCAGCCCTCCTTTGGTCCAGAGCCTGTTACATACCTCCTGTGGTCTAGAGCCCGTTACATACCTCCTGTGGTCCAGACCCCGTTACATACCAGCCCTCCTGTGGTCCAGACCCCGTTACATACCTCCTGTGGTCCAGACCCCGTTACATACCTCCTGTGGTCCAGAGCCCGTTACATACCTCCTGTGGTCCAGACCCCATTACATACCAGCCCTCCTTTGGTCCAGAGCCTGTTACATACCTCCTGTGGTCTAGAGCCCGTTACATACCTCCTGTGGTCCAGACCCCGTTACATACCTCCTGTGGTCTAGAGCCCGTTACATACCTCCTGTGGTCCAGACCCCGTTACATACCTCCTGTGGTCCAGAGCCCGTTACATACCTCCTGTGGTCCAGAGCCTGTTACATACCTCCTGTGGTCCAGACCCCGTTACATACCTCCTGTGGTCCAGAGCCTGTTACATACCTCCTGTGGTCCAGACCCCGTTACATACCTCCTGTGGTCCAGACCCCGTTACATACCAGCCCTCCTGTGGTCCAGACCCCGTTACATACCTCCTGTGGTCCAGACCCCGTTACATACCTCCTGTGGTCCAGAGCCTGTTACATACCTCCTGACCTCCTGTGGTCCAGACCCCGTTACATACCGGCCCTCCTGTGGTCCAGACCCCGTTACATACGTCCTGTGGTCCAGACCCCGTTACATACCTCCTGTGGTCTAGACCCCGTTACATACCTCCTGTGGTCTAGAGCCCGTTACATACCTCCTGTGGTCTAGAGCCCGTTACATACCTCCTGTGGTCCAGAGCCCGTTACATACCTCCTGTGGTCCAGACCCCGTTACATACCTCCTGTGGTCCAGACCCCGTTACATACCTCCTGTGGTCCAGAGCCCGTTACATACCTCCGGTGGTCTAGAGCCCGTTACATACCTCCTGTGGTCTAGAGCCCGTTACATACCTCCTGTGGTCTAGAGCCCGTTACATACCTCCTGTGGTCTAGAGCCCGTTACATACCTCCTGTGGTCCAGACCCCGTTACATACCTCCTGTGGTCCAGAGCCCGTTACATACCTCCTGTGGTCCAGACCCCGTTACATACCTCCTGTGGTCTAGAGCCCGTTACATACCTCCTGTGGTCCAGACCCCGTTACATACCTCCTGTGGTCTAGAGCCCGTTACATACCTCCTGTGGTCCAGACCCCGTTACATACCTCCTGTGGTCCAGAGCCCGTTACATACCTCCTGTGGTCCAGAGCCTGTTACATACCAGCCCTCCTGTGGTCCAGACCCCGTTACATACCAGCCCTCCTGTGGTCCAGACCCCGTTACATACCTCCTGTGGTCCAGAGCCTGTTACATACCTCCTGACCTCCTGTGGTCCAGACCCCGTTACATACCGGCCCTCCTGTGGTCCAGACCCCGTTACATACGTCCTGTGGTCCAGACCCCGTTACATACCGGCCCTCCTGTGGTCCAGACCCCGTTACATACCTCCTGTGGTCTAGACCCCGTTACATACCTCCTGTGGTCTAGAGCCCGTTACATACCTCCTGTGGTCCAGACCCCGTTACATACCTCCTGTGGTCCAGACCCCGTTACATACCTCCTGTGGTCTAGAGCCCGTTACATACCTCCTGTGGTCCAGAGCCCGTTACATACCTCCTGTGGTCCAGACCCCGTTACATACCTCCTGTGGTCCAGACCCCGTTACATACCTCCTGTGGTCCAGACCCCGTTACATACCTCCTGTGGTCCAGAGCCCGTTACATACCTCCTGTGGTCTAGAGCCCGTTACATACCTCCTGTGGTCTAGAGCCCGTTACATACCTCCTGTGGTCCAGACCCCGTTACATACCTCCTGTGGTCTAGAGCCCGTTACATACCTCCTGTGGTCCAGAGCCTGTTACATACCTCCTGACCTCCTGTGGTCCAGACCCCGTTACATACCGGCCCTCCTGTGGTCTAGAGCCCGTTACATACCTCCTGTGGTCTAGAGCCCGTTACATACCTCCTGTGGTCCAGACCCCGTTACATACGTCCTGTGGTCCAGACCCCGTTACATACCTCCTGTGGTCTAGACCCCGTTACATACCTCCTGTGGTCTAGAGCCCGTTACATACCTCCTGTGGTCTAGAGCCCGTTACATACCTCCTGTGGTCCAGAGCCCGTTACATACCTCCTGTGGTCTAGACCCCGTTACATACCTCCTGTGGTCCAGACCCCGTTACATACCTCCTGTGGTCCAGACCCCGTTACATACCTCCTGTGGTCCAGAGCCCGTTACATACCTCCTGTGGTCCAGAGCCTGTTACATACCTCCTGACCTCCTGTGGTCCAGACCCCGTTACATACCGGCCCTCCTGTGGTCTAGAGCCCGTTACATACGTCCTGTGGTCCAGACCCCGTTACATACCGGCCCTCCTGTGGTCTAGAGCCCGTTACATACCTCCTGTGGTCCAGACCCCGTTACATACCGGCCCTCCTGTGGTCCAGAGCCCGTTACATACCTCCTGTGGTCCAGAGCCAAAAGAGACCTTTGGAGGTTTGGAAACACTACGAGGTTTCAGGCAGGAATTTGGGAACTTTCTCCATTTGTAAATTAGTAAATTATGTGAAAGCAAAATGAGAGGAAGGGACTCAACAGAAACGTGGACCAGACTCCCAGAATCAGTACGGAATCCAGGGTTGAGTATCAATAAACTGGTTGGGTTTAGGTCAAGGATTAGGATTTTAGTTAAATTATTGGTTTTGGTAGGTTTCATTTGATATTGAGGTTAGGTGTTGGTAGGTGAGTGGTTGAGGTAAGAGGAGGGGGATTGTGAGAAAGATAAGTTTTGTTGTAAGTAGGGTTAAATATTCATAAGGGGATGTTGAGGTAAGGTAAGAGGAACCGGCCTAGGGTTAGTATTAGTTAAAGTATTAGTTTAGGTAAGCTTTTGGTTGAGTTTAGGTGCTGGTAGGAAATTGGTTGAGGTTAGGTGAGAGGAACCAGGTTACGGTTAGGTAGAATACGGTATCGGCAGAGGATGACTAGTCTAGTTTAATTGTTTTATTTAGAATTGGATAGTGAAGTTTGATGGTAAAGTAGAGAAGATAGTTTTGAGGTATTTTGATTGAGGGGGTTGATAGTAATTATAAATGAGGGTTAGGGTTATGTGGTTTGGGTTAGGTGGTTATGAGGTTAGGACCTTTGGGTTATGAGTTTAGGGTTAGAGGTTATGGGGTCAGGAGTTTAGGGTTAGAGGTTATGAGTTTAGGGGTAGAGGTTATGGGGTCAGGAGTTTAGGGGTAGAGGTTATGGGGTCAGGCTTCAATCGGACCTCCAGACCTGTGGTCTTTGCAGCTCATCGGAGGAAGACGCTGGGCGGTGAGGTCTTCTTATAATAACAGGCTCTTTCTGGTGGAAAAGCAGCTCATGAAGCTCCCTCATCGAGCTCCATCTGGTGGCTTTGATGACGCTTTCTATCACATTACATGGTCTTCATCCTCACACAGTTATTCACAGTTGTAGACGTTGAAATATACATTTTGTAGCAGAAAGGTTGAGTTTCAAAGTTCATTCTTGTCCTTTTAATGATATAGATAATAGATTATTAAGACTGACCCAGGTGAGTCTGACCCAGGTGAGTCTGACCCAGGTGAGTCTGACCCAGGTGAGACTGACCCAGGTGAGTCTGACCCAGGTGAGTCTGACCCAGGTGAGTCTGACCCAGGTGAGTCTGACCCAGGTGAGACTGACCCAGGTGAGTCTGACCCAGGTGAGTCTGACCCAGGTGAGTCTGACCCAGGTGAGTCTGACCCGCTGCTGTGTGCAGGTGAGCTCGTGGTCGGTGGAGGACCTGCGGCTGCGTCTGGCCTCTCTGGACCCGCAGATGGAGCAGGAGATCGAGGAGATCCGGCAGCGCTACCAGACCAAGAGGCAGCCCATCCTGGACGCCATCGAGGCCAAGCGGCGCCGGCAGCAGAACTTCTGAGCATGACTGGAGCTCCTCATCAGCAGAACCTTCTGCACTGTGGAGAACCACAGAAGAAGAAGAGGAAGACGAAGAAGAACTTCACCACGTTTGATCTGGAGTCCGTCAGCAGCTGATCTGGACTCCAGATCTTCTTTCTCTTTATTTCAGCTTTGTTACTTTCTCTTTAAACACAGAGATGTTTTTTCTTCTTAAAGGAACAGTGTGACTTGTTCTTAAAGGAACAGTGTGACTTGACCTTAAAGGTACAGTGTGACTTGTTCTTAAAGGTACAGTGTGACTTGACCTTAAAGGTACGGTGTATATATATGACCTTAAAGGTACAGGTGTCTCCTGGAAACCATCTGGAGACGTTCCTCTATTGATCGTAACCGTAAACGACGAGGAACCAAACGGTTTCTCTCCGGATGGAGAGCTGACCGAACGTTTGTGTATCATTTTATCATTTTATTTTTATATTTCAGAGGCCGGCGGCTGTGTCTTAGCTTACTGAAGAAAACCAAACGACAGATTTATGGAATCGATTCAACAAAATTGATTTATTAGTTTGAAACGGCTCCGAATGAGATTACTGCCCAAAAAGAGTGTCAGCACCCTGCAGTCTGAAGCTGTAGCATGAAGCTGTAGCATGAAGCTGCAGCATGAAGCTGTAGCATGAAGCTGCAGTCTGAAGCTGTAGCATGAAGCTGCAGCATGAAGCTGTAGCATGAAGCTGCAGCCTGAAGCTGCAGCCTGAAGCTGCAGCATGAAGCTGTAGCATGAAGCTGCAGTCTGAAGCTGTAGCATGAAGCTGTAGCATGAAGCTGCAGCCTGAAGCTGCAGCCTGAAGCTGCAGTCTGAAGCTGTAGCATGAAGCTGCAGCCTGAAGCTGCAGCATGAAGCTGTAGCATGAAGCTGCAGCCTGAAGCTGCAGCATGAAGCTGTAGCATGAAGCTGCAGCCTGAAGCTGCAGCCTGAAGCTGTAGCATGAAGCTGCAGCCTGAAGCTGCAGCCTGAAGCTGCAGACTGAAGCTGCAGCATGAAGCTGCAGCATGAAGCTGTAGCATGAAGCTATAGCATGAAGCTGCCTCTCCTCCCTCACGTTCCTCTCCACAGAACAGAAGCAGATTTATTTTTCTACGTAGCTTCAGAACCGAAGCAGCTCCTCAGGTCGTAGAACTCAGGGTGTAGAGATAGAGACAGAAATAGAGATAGAGAGAAATAGTCGCAGCAGATGGTTTGATACAGAATGTAAATAAATGAGCACATCTGGCTGTATTTGTATATTCTGATTACAGTTGAAGAGTTTAATCCCAAACCTTTCTAAGTTATATTAAGATGTGTGGCAGTTATCAACGAGTCAATAAATCCAGATGCTGTTTAAACTCTTTTTCATATTCTGTGTTACAAACAAAAGCTTTATTGTTTCCATGTTCTGCTGTCGTGTCTCAAGGTGATTGTAGTGAAAAGGGAAATCATAAAACAGTAATAATGCAGCGTGTTATGAGTTCTGAACGTGCTGTGAAACGAGGTCATGATCACTGGATATTGAACAGAAATTAAACTTCTGATTGTTTCTTTGTTTTTTTAAACCAACTCTTTCTGTGAGGTTCAACAATCATGAAACCATGAAACTTCTGCTCCGTGAAACAGTTCATGTAATCGTGTTTGTTAAAATGTTGAAATCCTGCAGAAACGTACGGATTCTTATTTTCTCACGTTTCATTTATTCGTCTTCAGAAGCTGTAATGTCTCTTTCTGCAGCGATTTCCACGCGCATGATAAATGAAACATCATCGACTTCCATATGAAACAAAAGAACGTTTTACGGGAACAAAACCGTCTCTGCATCTTCGTTCTTCTGTTGACTTCCTGTTTCTGGAGTTCATATTTTGCCTTAAAGATCATGTTTATGTTTGAGGTGTTTGAGTCTGATATTTGCTTTGTGTATTTGTTCTGGTTTGCTTGTCGAAATATAACAATAAAAAAAAACTGAGGAAATTTAAATTGCGTGTTTGTGTTTACAGAAAGAAAATGTTTTATTGATTGTAATTGATGAAAATCTGCGTTAAGGATATTTATATTTAGCTTCTTATGCTGCCAATATAAGACAAGACGACGTATTCACATCCTGTAATTAAGAGTAGTATTTTAAGAGTATTTCTATATATTGCTAAAGGTCCTGTATTAAAAAGGCCTGAGATGATCACACTAATATATATTAGTATTATCATTATTATTAATATCATAATTATTATCAATATGAATTCAGCAGTTCATTTCCTCTGAAAGAAATATACAGTAAAATGAAAAACTCAAGCAGCGTTCAAGTACTTCTAAATTGTACTTGAATCCAGTACAGAGGAGGAAATAAGTATTTCATCCGTTGCCGATCTTGTGTTTGCCCGCTGACAAATGAATCAATGGTCTATAATTTTAATGGAAGGTTTATTTGAACAGTGAGAGACAGAATATTAAAAAAATCCCCCAAATCACATCATATAAAAGTTATGAATTTCTTTGCATTTGATTGTGTGACCTTCATGTGCTTCTTCTAGAGCCACTCCATGACCTTCATGTGCTTCTTCTGGAGCCACTCCATGACCTTCATGTGCTTCTAGAGCCACTCCATGACCTTCATGTGCTTCTTCTAGAGCCACTCCATGACCTTCATGTGCTTCTTCTAGAGCCACTTTATGACCTTCATGTGCTTCTTCTAGAGCCACTTTATGACCTTCATGTGCTTCTAGAGCCACTCCATGACCTTCATGTGCTTCTTCTGGAGCCACTCCATGACCTTCATGTGCTTCTTCTAGAGCCACTTTATGACCTTCATGTGCTTCTTCTAGAGCCACTTTATGACCTTCATGTGCTTCTAGAGCCACTCCATGACCTTCATGTGCTTCTTCTAGAGCCACTCCATGACCTTCATGTGCTTCTTCTGGAGCCACTCCATGACCTTCATGTGCTTCTTCTGGAGCCACTCCATGACCTTCATGTGCTTCTTCTAGAGCCACTTTATGACCTTCATGTGCTTCTAGAGCCACTCCATGACCTTCATGTGCTTCTTCTGGAGCCACTTTATGACCTTCATGTGCTTCTAGAGCCACTCCATGACCTTCATGTGCTTCTTCTAGATCCACTCTATGACCTTCATGTGCTTCTTCTGGAGCCACTCCATGACCTTCATGTGCTTCTTCTAGAGCCACTTTATGACCTTCATGTGCTTCTTCTAGAGCCACTTTATGACCTTCATGTGCTTCTTCTAGAGCCACTTTATGACCTTCATGTGCTTCTAGAGCCACTCCATGACCTTCATGTGCTTCTTCTGGAGCCACTCCATGACCTTCATGTGCTTCTTCTAGAGCCACTCCATGACCTTCATGTGCTTCTTCTAGAGCCACTTTATGACCTTCATGTGCTTCTAGAGCCACTCCATGACCTTCATGTGCTTCTTCTGGAGCCACTTTATGACCTTCATGTGCTTCTAGAGCCACTCCATGACCTTCATGTGCTTCTTCTAGATCCACTCTATGACCTTCATGTGCTTCTTCTGGAGCCACTCCATGACCTTCATGTGCTTCTTCTAGAGCCACTTTATGACCTTCATGTGCTTCTTCTAGAGCCACTTTATGACCTTCATGTGCTTCTTCTAGAGCCACTTTATGACCTTCATGTGCTTCTAGAGCCACTCCATGACCTTCATGTGCTTCTTCTGGAGCCACTCCATGACCTTCATGTGCTTCTTCTAGAGCCACTTTATGACCTTCATGTGCTTCTTCTAGAGCCACTTTATGACCTTCATGTGCTTCTTCTAGAGCCACTTTATGACCTTCATGTGCTTCTAGATCCACTCTATGACCTTCATGTGCTTCTTCTGGAGCCACTCCATGACCTTCATGTGCTTCTTCTAGAGCCACTTTATGACCTTCATGTGCTTCTAGAGCCACTCCATGACCTTCATGTTCTTCTTCTGGAGCCACTTTATGACCTTCATGTGCTTCTAGAGCCACTCCATGACCTTCATGTGCTTCTTCTAGATCCACTCTATGACCTTCATGTGCTTCTTCTGGAGCCACTCCATGACCTTCATGTGATTCTTCTGGAGCCACTCCATGACCTTCATGTGCTTCTTCTAGAGCCACTTTATGACCTTCATGTGCTTCTTCTAGAGCCACTTTATGACCTTCATGTGCTTCTAGAGCCACTCCATGACCTTCATGTGCTTCTTCTGGAGCCACTCCATGACCTTCATGTGCTTCTTCTAGAGCCACTTTATGACCTTCATGTGCTTCTTCTAGAGCCACTTTATGACCTTCATGTGCTTCTTCTAGAGCCACTTTATGACCTTCATGTGCTTCTAGAGCCACTCCATGACCTTCATGTGCTTCTTCTGGAGCCACTTTATGACCTTCATGTGCTTCTTCTGGAGCCACTCTATGACCTTCATGTGCTTCTAGATCCACTCTATGACCTTCATGTGCTTCTTCTGGAGCCACTCCATGACCTTCATGTGCTTCTTCTGGAGCCACTCTATGACCTTCATGTGCTTCTTCTAGAGCCACTCCATGACCTTCATGTGCTTCTTCTGGAGCCACTCTATGACCTTCATGTGCTTCTTCTAGAGCCACTCCATGACCTTCATGTGCTTCTTCTGGAGCCACTCTATGACCTTCATGTGCTTCTTTTAGAGCCACTCTATGACCTTCATGTGCTTCTTCTGGAGCCACTCCATGACCTTCATGTGCTTCTTCTAGAGCCACTCTATGACCTTCATGTGCTTCTTCTGGAGCCACTCCATGACCTTCATGTGCTTCTTCTGGAGCCACTATATGACCTTCATGTGCTTCTTCTAGAGCCACTCTATGACCTTCATGTGCTTCTAGAGCCACTCTATGACCTTCATGTGCTTCTAGAGCCACTCTATGACCTTCATGTGCTTCTTCTGGAGCCACTCCATGACCTTCATGTGCTTCTTCTAGAGCCACTCTATGACCTTCATGTGCTTCTTCTGGAGCCACTCCATGACCTTCATGTGCTTCTTCTGGAGCCACTCTATGACCTTCATGTGCTTCTAGAGCCACTCTATGACCTTCATGTGCTTCTAGAGCCACTCCATGACCTTCATGTGCTTCTTCTGGAGCCACTCTATGACCTTCATGTGCTTCTAGAGCCACTCCATGACCTTCATGTGCTTCTAGAGCCACTCTATGACCTTCATGTGCTTCTGGAGCCACTCTATGACCTTCATCTGCTTCATTCCAGCCTATTGCAGGTCTGTGGGAGACTTCTTGCTGGTATCGAGCGATCAAATACTTATTTCACACAATCAAATGCAAAACAATTCATAACTTTCATATGATGAGATTTTTTGGATTCTTTATTTTATATTCTGTCTCTCACTGTTCAAATAAACCTTCCATCAAAGTTATAGACTTTCATTTATTTGTCAGCGGGCAAACACAAGATCGGCAAATACTTAGCTTCCTGGCTCTGTTTCAATACATTCATGGTCCCCAGAGGATGAAACCTGCAGACTTTATTGATCCTCTGACTGTTATCATAGCGCCATCATCAGGTCAACATGTTAACGTGTTCAATACTTTCAGATGTTTATTGATCATCACCTACCATCAGCATGCTAACATGCTAAGCTAACATGCTAAGCTAACATAGTGATAAACAACAAACCTGCTCAACATCAGAGGAAGAAATACTTTGATCCTCTACAGATGTAAAGTAGTAATACTACAACGTAAAAACACAGAATAATTATAAATAATACAGAACTATACAGAATACATATTATTATAATCGATCAAAGGTGGAGCTTATTTCATTATTTAATATACTGCCGTGCAGTTTGTGAATTTCACCAAGTGATCAATACATTTGATCTATAAAATCAAATCATAATTGATTTCTTGATTATATAATATTTGCATAACAGCACTGAACTATTGAGTAAATGTACTTTATCATTAGCGTTGTCACGGTGTTAAATATCTTCATGGTACTTTTTATTGATGTCGCTTCCTGTCTCCATCGAGAGCTTCTGATCAGTTCCTCAGTTATCAATAATCCTCCCGTGACCCTCCAGCCTCGTCTTCCTCCTCAGCACGGACGAGGAAGACGAGGAGGACGGGTGTTCCACGTAGCTGTAGTTGATCACACCTCCGTCGTCCTCGTCCTCCATGTCGTCCTCCATGTCGTCGGTGTCGTCGTCCTCGCCCAGACACCGGCTGTCCTCGTCCTCCTCCTCGTCCTCTTCGTCCTCCTCGTCTTCCTCGGGATGGTTCTCGCAGCTCATCTTCATCTTCCTGCGGTGGTTGTTCCTCACCGACGCCTCCAGAGCTTTCTGCCTCCGGTAGAAGTGGGAGAACTTGTTGAAGATGATGGTGATGGGCAGCGCCACCACCAGGGTGCCGCCCAGAATGCAGCCGCTGGCCGCCAGCTTCCCGGCCACGGTGACCGGCACCACGTCCCCGTAGCCCACCGTGGTCATGCTGACCGTGCCCCACCACCAGCAGGCCGGGATGGTGTCCAGACCCACGCCCTGGAGGACCGCACACAGGGTTAGGGGGTTAGACAAGGACAACAAGGACCACAACAACAAGGACAACAAGGACCACAACAACAAGGACCACAACAACAAGGACAACAAGGACCACAACAACAAGGACAACAAGGACCACAACAACAAGGACAACAAGGACCACAACAACAAGGACAACAACAACAAGGACAACAAGGACCACAACAACAAGGACAACAACAACAAGGACAACAAGGACCACAACAACAAGGACAACAAGGACCACAACAACAAGGACAACAAGGACCACAACAACAAGGACAACAACAACAAGGACAACAAGGACAACAACAACAAGGACATGTTTACAATATTTAATACACTATAAGTACTTGTACTTTATACTTCACCTCACAGGGAAATATTGTGTACTTTTCTACATTTATCTGATTTAGCTTTATTTACTTAACAGATTCAGATTACTAACATATGTGTGTATT
>JBAMJR010000256.1:200000-350000 GCA_038501785.1 Myoxocephalus aenaeus | reverse complement strand
GACAAACAGACGCTTTATACGTATTTATATATATATATATATATATTTATAAAACTAAGATTCAGAACTGTGTTTATCTTCATTGAGACCGTTTTATTAACAGATAAACAAAGTGTTGCAGATCAATCAGGTGATCCGGATCAATATGTTGAGGTATAGAAGCACAGACTGCTGCATAGAAATACAGTTTATGATTATTATTAATAATATTATTACATAAAAGAACATGATATTACTTTGAATGATCTCTGTCTGATTACTGTCAGTACGAGTAGTATTCGTAGTATTAGTAGTACATTTACTTCACTAAAGGCTGTGAATACTTCCTCCTCTGGATGTTTCTGATATTCATGTTTCAGAAGAACATCAATGATAATATTGAACGTCTTCATATTGCAGTGCATTGTGGGATACTTGATATGTGTACTACATGCCTGTTGTATCTGTGACATTAAATAACAGACTGAGTACATGACGAGCAACGAGAAGCCTCAGAACCTGTATGAGCCGTCCCAGCTCTCCCAGTTCAGACTCTGGTCCCAGTGTGGCGTCAGACAGCAGAGTGACGTAGACCGGAGCCACCGACACCAAGTCGATGATGTTCAGAGGCTGCAGGAAGAACTTCCTCTTGTTCGGAGCGAGCAGCAGCCGAGTCACCACCTGGGAACCACAGCCAAGACTCAGTGCACCAGTCCAGTATCACCAGTTCACCAGTATCACCAGTTCACCAGTACACCATTAGACCAGTTCACCAGTATCACCAGTTCACCAGTATCACCAGTATCACCAGTTCACCAGTTTACTAGTATCACCAGTTCACCATTAGCACCAGTGCACCAGTATCACCAGTTCACCAGTATCACCAGGTCACCAGTTCACCAGTATCACCAGGTCACCAGTTCACCAGTATCACCAGTATCACCAGTTCACCAGTTTACTAGTATCACCAGTTCACCATTAGCACCAGTGCACCAGTATCACCAGTTCACCAGTATCACCAGGTCACCAGTTCACCAGTATCACCAGGTCACCAGTTCACCAGTATCACCAGTATCACCAGTATCACCAGTTCACCAGTATCACCATTAGCACCAGTTCACCAGTATCACCAGTATCACCAGTTCACCATTAACACCAGTTCACCAGTTCACCAGTATCACCATTAGCACCAGTTCACCAGTATCACCATTAGCACCAGTTCACCAGTTCACCAGTTCACCAGTTCACCAGTTCACCAGTATCACCAGTTCACCTGTATCACCATTAGCACCAGTTCACCAGTATCACCAGTTCACCAGTTCACCAGTATCACCAGTAGTATCACCAGTAGTATCACCAGTATCACCAGTTCACCAGTATCACCAGTAGTATCACCAGTATCACCAGTTCACCAGTATCACCAGTAGTATCACCAGTAGTATTACTAGTAGTACCACCAGTATTACTAGTACCACCAGTTCACCAGTATCACCAGTAGTATGACCAGTTCACCAGTATAACCAGTAGTATCACCAGTATCACGAGTAGTATTACTAGTAGTACCACCAGCATTACCAGTATCACCAGTAGTATTACTAGTAGTACCACCAGTATTACCAGTATCACCAGTATCACCAGTAGTATTACTAGTACCACCAGTACCACCAGTATCACCAGTAGTATTAGTAGTATCACCAGTATCACCAGTAGTATTACTAGTATTACCAGTACCACCAGTATCACCAGTAGTATTACTAGTATCACCAGTATCACCAGTAGTATTACTAGTATTACTAGTATCACCAGTATCACCAGTAGTATTACTAGTATCACCAGTAGTATTACTAGTACCACCAGTACCACCATTATCACCAGTAGTATTACTAGTATCACCAGTAGTATTACTAGTACCACCAGTACCACCATTATCACCAGTAGTATTACTAGTATCACCAGTATCACCAGTAGTATTACTAGTATTACCAGTACCACCATTATCACCAGTAGTATTACTAGTATCACCAGTATCACCAGTAGTATTACTAGTATTACTAGTATCACCAGTATCACCAGTAGTATTACTAGTATCACCAGTAGTATTACTAGTACCACCAGTACCACCAGTATCACCAGTAGTATTAGTAGTATCACCAGTATCACCAGTAGTATTATTAGTATTACCAGTACCACCAGTATCACCAGTAGTATTAGTAGTATCACCAGTATCACCAGTAGTATTACTAGTATTACCAGTACCACCAGTATCACCAGTAGTATTACCAGTACCACCAGTATCACCAGTAGTATTACTAGTATTACTAGTATCACCAGTATCACCAGTAGTATTACTAGTATCACCAGTAGTATTACTAGTACCACCAGTACCACCATTATCACCAGTAGTATTACTAGTATCACCAGTAGTATTACTAGTACCACCAGTACCACCATTATCACCAGTAGTATTACTAGTATCACCAGTATCACCAGTAGTATTACTAGTATTACCAGTACCACCATTATCACCAGTAGTATTACTAGTATCACCAGTATCACCAGTAGTATTACTAGTATTACTAGTATCACCAGTATCACCAGTAGTATTACTAGTATCACCAGTAGTATTACTAGTACCACCAGTACCACCAGTATCACCAGTAGTATTAGTAGTATCACCAGTATCACCAGTAGTATTACTAGTATTACCAGTACCACCAGTATCACCAGTAGTATTACCAGTACCACCAGTATCACCAGTAGTATTACTAGTATCACCAGTATCACCAGTAGTATTACTAGTATTACCAGTACCACCAGTATCACCAGTAGTATTACTAGTATCACCAGTATCACCAGTAGTATTATTAGTATTACCAGTACCACCATTATCACCAGTAGTATTACTAGTATCACCAGTATCACCAGTAGTATTACTAGTACCACCAGTATCACCAGTAGTATTACTAGTATCACCAGTATCACCAGTAGTATTACTAGTATTACTAGTATCACCAGTATCACCAGTAGTATTACTAGTATCACCAGTAGTATTACTAGTACCACCAGTACCACCAGTATCACCAGTAGTATTAGTAGTATCACCAGTATCACCAGTAGTATTACTAGTATTACCAGTACCACCAGTATCACCAGTAGTATTACCAGTACCACCAGTATCACCAGTAGTATTACTAGTATCACCAGTATCACCAGTAGTATTACTAGTATTACCAGTACCACCAGTATCACCAGTAGTATTACTAGTATCACCAGTATCACCAGTAGTATTACTAGTACCACCAGTACCACCATTATCACCAGTAGTATTACTAGTATCACCAGTATCACCAGTAGTATTATTAGTATTACCAGTACCACCATTATCACCAGTAGTATTACTAGTATCACCAGTATCACCAGTAGTATTACTAGTATTACTAGTATCACCAGTAGTATTACTAGTATTACCAGTACCACCAGTATCACCAGTAGTATTACTAGTATCACCAGTATCACCAGTAGTATTACTAGTATTACCAGTACCACCAGTATCACCAGTAGTATTACTAGTATCACCAGTATCACCAGTAGTATTACTAGTATTACCAGTACCACCAGTATCACCAGTACTCTTCCCCTCACCTCGAAGGTGAACCAGCAGGTGCAGAAGACCTCCAGAGCCTGCATGGTGGGGTCCTCCATCACCTTCCCTTCATCGTTAAACGTCTGAGAGGACAGAGGACAGAGGACAGAGGACATAAGATAGAGGTTAGAGGTCAGAGGACAGAGGACAGAGGTCAGAGGTCAGAGGACATACGATAGAGGTTAGAGGTCAGAGGACAGAGGACAGAGGTCAGAGGTCAGAGGACATACGATAGAGGTTAGAGGTCAGAGGACAGAGGACAGAGGTCAGAGGACATACGATAGAGGTTAGAGGTCAGAGGACAGAGGACAGAGGTCAGAGGACAGAGGACAGAGGTCAAAGGACATACGATAGAGGTTAGAGGTCAGAGGACAGAGGACAGAGGTCAGAGGACAGAGGACAGAGGTCAGAGGACATACGATAAAGGTTAGAGGTCAGAGGACAGAGGACAGAGGTCAAAGGACATACGATAGAGGTTAGAGGTCAGAGGACAGAGGACAGAGGTCAGAGGACATAAGATAGAGGACAGAGGACATCAGATAGAGGTTAGAAGTCAGAGGAAAGAGGACAGAGGTCAGAGGTCAGAGGACATACGATAGAGGTTAGAGGTCAGAGGACAGAGGACATACGATAGAGGTTAGAGGTCGGAGGACAGAGGACATACGATAGAGGTTAGAGGTCAGAGGACAGAGGTCAGAGGACAGAGGACAGAGGACAGAGGATTTCAATTCATTTTATTGTATACAGCCCAACATCACAATACAAGTTATCCTCGGAGGGCTTTACAGTCTGTAACATAACATCCTGTCCCGGGACCTCACATCGGATCAGGAACAACTCCCCTAAAAAGATAGTAAAAACTAGTGATGGCGAGATGAAGCTTCCTGAAGCTTTGAAGCTTTCCATCCAAGTGGTTCGCTCATGGGCCGAAGCTTCATGGGGCTTCATTTGCTCCACTGCGCCACCAAGTGGACATACATGTAAAACAGGCAGTGATCACAACGACACCATGGCTTTGGTGTGTGAAGCTTTGAATTTAATACATTATGTTTGTGACGCCAATACATTAGTTATTAACTTATTAATATTGTCCATCCATCCATCCATTTTCGACCGCTTATCCGGGGTCGGGTCGCGGTGGCAGCAGGTTCAGCAGGCCGACCCAGGCTTCCCTCTCACCCGCAACACTTTCCAGCTCATCCTGGGGGACCCCGAGGCGTTCCAAGGCCAGCCGGGAGATATAATCCCTCCAGCGTGTCCTCGGTCTTCCCCGGGGCCTCCTACCAGTTGGACGTGCCTGGAAAACCTCTAATGGGAGGCGTCCAGGAGGCATCCTGACTAGATGCCCGAACCACCTCAGCTGACTCCTTTCGACACGAAGGAGCAGCGACTCGACTCCAAGCTCCCTCCTGATGTCCGAGCTCCTTACCCTATCTCTAAGGCTGAGCCCGGCCACTCTACGGAGGAAGCCCATTTCGGCCGCTTGTATCCGAGACCTCGTTCTTTCGGTCACGACCCAGAGTTCGTGACCATAGGTGAGGGTTGGAACGTAGACCGACCAGTAAATGGAGAGCTTCGCCTTCCGGCTCAGCTCCCTCTTCACCAAGACGGACCGGTACAGCGCCTGTTTTACTGCTGCAGCCGCACCGATCCGCCTATCGATCTCACGCTCCACCTTACCCTCACTCGTGAACAAGACCCCGAGATACTTGAACTCCTTCGCTTGGGGTAGGCAGTTTGTCCCCACCTGGAGGGAGCAGTCCACCGGTTTCCGGCAGAGCACCATGGCCTCAGATTTGGAGGTGCTAACTCTCATTCCTGCCGCTTCACACTCGGCTGCAAAACGTCCCAGTGAATGCTGGAGGTCACGGTCCGAGGAAGCAAACAGGACCACATCATCCGCGAACAGCAGAGATGCGATCCCGAGATTCCCGAACCGGATCTTCTCCGCCCCCTGGCTGCGCCTAGATATCCTGTCCATGAAAGTCACGAACAGGACCGGTGATAAAGGGCAGCCCTGGCGGAGACCAACACCCACCGGGAACGTGTCTGACTTACTACCGAGGATACGAACACAGCTCCTACTGCAGGCGTACAGAGACCGGATGGCCCGTGCCAACGGGTCCGGCACCCCATACTCCCGCAGCACCCCCCACAAAACCCCCCGAGGGACCCGGTCGAAAGCCTTTTCCAAGTCCACAAAGCACATGTAGACTGGTTGGGCAAACTCCCAGGACCCCTCCAGTAGTCTTGCGAGGGTAAAGAGCTGGTCCACTGTTCCACGGCCGGGACGGAATCCACACTGCTCGTCTTGAATCTGAGGTTCGACAAGCGGTCGGAGCCTCCTTTCCAGCACCCTGGCATAAGCTTTTCCCGGGAGGCTGAGCAGTGTGATACCACGATAGTTCGAGCACACTCTCCGGTCCCCCTTCTTGAAGATGGGAACCACCACCCCGGTCTGCCAGTCCATGGGCACTGTTCCCGACCCCCATGCGACACTGCAAAGGCGTGTCAGCCAAGACAGCCCAACAATGTCCAGCGCCTTCAGCATCTCAGGGCGAATCTCATCCACCCCCGGCGCCTTGCCACCAAGGAGCTTTTTGACTACCTTAGTGACCTCTGCCAGGGATATGGGTGCAACCACCCCAAGGACTTCAGGCGCTGCCCCCTCTCCAGGGGACATGTTGGCCGGGTTTAGGAGTTCCTCAAAGTGCTCTTTCCACCGCCCGACGATGTCCACAGTCCGGGTCAGCAGTTCCCCCCCCACGCTGAGAACAGCCTGGGGTAGGCCCTGCTTTCCCTTCCTGAGCCGTCGGATGGTTTGCCAGAACTTCCTTGAGGCCAACCGAAAGTCCTTCTCCATGGCCTCCCCGAACTCCTCCCATGCCCGAGTTTTAGCATCCGCGACCTTCGCAGCTGCAGCCCTTCTGGCTTGCCGGTACCTGTCAGCTGCTTCAGGAGACCCCTGGGCCAGCCAGGCCCGAAAGGCCTCCTTCTTCAGTTTGACGGCTTCCCTCACCCCCGGTGTCCACCACCGGGTTCTCGGGTTGCCGCCACGACAGGCACCGATGACCTTCCGACCACAGCTCCTAACGGCCGCGTCCACAATAGAGGCTTTGAACATGGTCCACTCGGATTCCATGTCCCCAGCCTCCCTCGGGATCTGTGAGAAGCTCTTCCGGAGGTGGGAGTTGAAGACCTCCCGGACAGGATCCTCTGCCAGACGTTCCCAGTTCACCCTCACTACACGTTTGGGCTTGCCAGGTCTTTCTAGCCGACTCCCCCGCCATCTGATCCAACTCACCAGATGGTGATCAGTTGACAGCTCTGCTCCTCTCTTCACCCGAGTGTCCAAGACATACGGCCGCAGATCAGATGATACGACTACAAAGTCGATCATTGATCTCCGGCCTAAGGTGTTCTGGTACCAGGTACACTTATGAGCCACCTTATGCTCGAACATGGTGTTTGTTATGGACAAACTGTGGCTAGCACAGAAGTCCAACAACAAAGCACCGTTCGGGTTCAGATCGGGCAAGCCGTTCCTCCCAATCACGCCCCGCCAGGTTTCTCTGTCATTGCCCACGTGAGCGTTGAAGTCTCCCAGGAGAACTATGGAGTCGGCAGGCGGGGCCCTTTCCAGTACCCCTCCCACCGACTCCAAGAAGGCCGGATACTCTGAAATGCTGTTCGGTGCATAAGCACAGACAACAGTCAGAGCCTTACTCCCCGCAACCCGTAGGCGCAGGGAGGCGACCCTCTCGTTCTCCGGGGAAAACTCCAACATAGCGGCGCTCAGCCGGGGGCTCGTGAGTATCCCCACTCCCGCCCGGCGCCTCTCACCCTGGGCAACTCCAGAAAAGGACAAAGTCCAACCCTTCTCCAGGAGCTTGGTTCCAGAGCCCGTGCTGTGCGTGGAGGTGAGCCCAACTATATCTAGCTGGTACCGCTCCACCTCCTGCACCAGCTCCGGCTCTTTCCCCGCTAGCGAGGTGACGTTCCACGTCCCTAGAGCTAGTCTATGCTGCCGGCGATCGGCTCGCCCAGGTCTCCTGCCTGGCCCGCTGCCCGGTCTACATAGCATATTAATATTGTGTTTATCTTTATGATATAATGGCGGGGTCAAAATCAAAGGTGGAAACAAATTGGGAAGAGATTTGTGATGTGACTGTGGGTCAGTGGTTAGATTACCCGTCTTTCAGTCAGAGGATCGGTGGTTCCAGCCTCAGCTCCGCTAGTCCATGTTGATGTGTCTAATTATTTATTTTTTAAATAAGAACTTTTCCACAGTGCTGGGCTTTTTGGGACTATTTTGCCTGCTTTATAAAATACCCTTTCACAGGCACAGATGACGCTGGGTACAGAGAGGAAGGGGGAAATCCATTGAGTTTCGCTGCCCCTTATTTCAAATCGCACGGCAAACCCACGAACCATTTTCTGAATCAGTCACGTGGTACGGCCGGCTCAGAGGCTTCCAACGATGTCCCGTACCTGATGTGGACATGATGTCCCGTACCTAGTGTGGACATGATGTCCCGTACCTAGTGTGGACATGATGTCCCGTACCTGATGTGGACATGATGTCCCGTACCTTGTGTGGACATGATGTCCCGTACCTGATGTGGACATGATGTCCCGTACCTAGTGTGGACATGATGTCCCGTACCTAGTGTGGACATGATGTCCCGTACCTGATGTGGACATGATGTCCCGTACCTGATGTGGACATGATGTCCCGTACCTAGTGTGGACATGATGTCCCGTACCTAGTGTGGACATGATGTCCCGTACCTGATGTGGACATGATGTCCCGTACCTAGTGTGGACATGATGTCCCGTACCTAGTGTGGACATGATGTCCCGTACCTGATGTGGACACGATGTCCCGTACCTAGTGTGGACATGATGTCCCGTACCTAGTGTGGACATGATGTCCCGTACCTAGTGTGGACATGATGTCCCGTACCTAGTGTGGACATGATGTCCCGTACCTGATGTGGACATGATGTCCCGTACCTAGTGTGGACACGATGTCCCGTACCTAGTGTGGACATGATGTCCCGTACCTAGTGTGGACATGATGTCCCGTACCTAGTGTGGACATGATGTCCCGTACCTAGTGTGGACATGATGTCCCGTACCTGATGTGGACATGATGTCCCGTACCTAGTGTGGACATGATGTCCCGTACCTGATGTGGACACGATGTCCCGTACCTAGTGTGGACATGATGTCCCGTACCTGATGTGGACATGATGTCCCGTACCTGATGTGGACATGATGTCCCGTACCTGATGTGGACACGATGTCCCGTACCTAGTGTGGACATGATGTCCCGTACCTAGTGTGGACATGATGTCCCGTACCTGATGTGGACACGATGTCCCGTACCTGATGTGGACACGATGTCCCGTACCTAGTGTGGACATGATGTCCCGTACCTGATGTGGACACGATGTCCCGTACCTAGTGTGGACATGATGTCCCGTACCTGATGTGGACACGATGTCCCGTACCTTGTGTGGACACGATGTCCCGTACCTAGTGTGGACATGATGTCCCGTACCTAGTGTGGACACGATGTCCCGTACCTAGTGTGGACATGATGTCCCGTACCTAGTGTGGACACGATGTCCCGTACCTAGTGTGGACACGATGTCCCGTACCTAGTGTGGACATGATGTCCCGTACCTAGTGTGGACATGATGTCCCGTACCTGATGTGGACATGATGTCCCGTACCTAGTGTGGACATGATGTCCCGTACCTGGTACTCCGGCAGGCTGCTGGTGCACATGGCGGCGATGGAGGCGAGCAGCGCCCCGACGGACAGCAGGCTGAAGAGCTTGCTGGGGACGGAGTAGCTGGGGTTCTCCAGCGTCAGCCACAGGCACTTCCTGGCGCCCCCGTAGCGGACCTGCTGGAAGTGCAGCATGTCCCTGTGAGGACGGAGAGGCCGGCGGTGAGCGGAGGCCCGGACCCGGACCCCGTCCACCCCCCACACCCTCACCTGTTCAGGTCCGAGATCTCGTCCCCCGACGCGTCCACGCTGCTGACGTCGCTGTCCTCGTCCCAGCTGCGGCGCCGGCGCTCCAGCTTGCGGTCGTGGAAGCGGAAGCTGCAGCAGCCGTCCAGGAAGAACTCGTTGATGCCCCAGTACTCGATCTCCTGGCTGGGGGACAACACGCGTCAAGACGGGGACGTTGTTGGAAGAAAAACGAGTTCGCTCTTAATCAGCTACTGTCATCATATTCATAATCATATGTTTGGTTTACTCATTTAAAGGCTGTGACTTTAGATTGAACTCTTCCTTGTTAACTTACACATGAACTTTGCAAACCAGCCTCCAGAGTCATGAGACGGTTGGTATCTGCATGTCTCTCAAACTGTGGGGCGCGACCCTCTAGTGGGGTATTACAGGTGGGGAGCTTATTTTTCTTTTTAAGTTATTGTTATGATCTTATATTCAGTGTAAAACAGGTTATTTGAGCCACAATAGGCTTTTGTTTTGCCAAATATTAGTTATTTTTTGCACAGATAGAACTTTGTTTGCATTGTTCTAACAAAGTGATTGACATGTTATTAGTTTTTGTCTGATGGAGAAATCTGGTTTACTTGAAAGGGATTTACATTTTCTTTATTCTATTGTTTGAAAAAGCACAAAACCTTATTTCAGACAAAATGGTCTGAATTTTGAACTAAACCAGTGGTTCTGTCACGCCCCACTGTGGAGAAGAACAATGTTCACGCCCCACTGTGGAGAAGAACAATGTTCACGCCCCACTGTGGAGAAGAACAATGTTCACGCCCCACTGTGGAGATGAACAATGTTCACGCCCCACTGTGGAGGGAGAACAATGTTCACGCCCCACTGTGGAGATGAACAATGTTCACGCCCCACTGTGGAGATGAACAATGTTCACGCCCCACTGTGGAGGGAGAACAATGTTCACGCCCCACTGTGGAGATGAACAATGTTCACGCCCCACTGTGGAGATGAACAATGTTCACGCCCCACTGTGGAGATGAACAATGTTCACGCCCCACTGTGGAGGGAGAACAATGTTCACGCCCCACTGTGGAGATGAACAATGTTCACGCCCCACTGTGGAGATGAACAATGTTCACGCCCCACTGTGGAGATGAACAATGTTCACGCCCCACTGTGGAGAAGAACAATGTTCACGCCCCACTGTGGAGGGAGAACAATGTTCACGCCCCACTGTGGAGAAGAACAATGTTCACGCCCCACTGTGGAGGGAGAACAATGTTCACGCCCCACTGTGGAGGGAGAACAATGTTCACGCCCCACTGTGGAGGGAGAACAATGTTCACGCCCCACTGTGGAGAAGAACAATGTACACGCCCCACTGTGGAGGGAGAACAATGTTCACGCCCCACTGTGGAGGGAGAACAATGTTCACGCCCCACTGTGGAGGGAGAACAATGTTCACGCCCCACTGTGGAGGGAGAACAATGTTCACGCCCCACTGTGGAGGGAGAACAATGTTCACGCCCCACTGTGGAGGGAGAACAATGTTCACGCCCCACTGTGGAGAAGAACAATGTACACGCCCCACTGTGGAGGGAGAACAATGTTCACGCCCCACTGTGGAGGGAGAACAATGTTCACGCCCCACTGTGGAGGAAGAACAATGTTCGTGAACACTGTTCTTCCTCCACAGTGGGGCGTGAACATTGTTTTGAGAACATCTGGATTAATGTATTTAAGGTCACTCTCTGCTCGTCCGTGAGCGATTAGTTTCACCTTACGTCGTATTTCTGTCTGTCTCCTTCCTTGCAACGAATAAATGTCCTGATGGATGATTTTACCGACCGGTGTGGAGGGGATGTTCCTACGGACCTGAAGGAGAAGACGCACAGCTCGTCCATGATGTGCAGCTTCCCCGTCCGGTAGAAGTGGAGCACGTAGGGGAACAGACCCGGGTTCCTGTCGAAGTAGAACTCCTCGCGCTGCACGTCGTAGTCGTCGCACACCTGCAGGGAGAGAGCAACGGGTATCAGAGGGGGCGGAGCCAGAGGGAGCTCAGGCCCCGCCTCCTCCACCCACCTGCAGAATGGCCTCCTCCGAGTCACACGACAGCAGCTTTCCCAGCCGCGTGTCTGGGAATCTCCTCAGCGTGCTGGAGCAGAGGCTCCTCTTCAGGCCGCCCACGTTCACGTGGACCAGGGCCCGGTCCGGGGCCCGGTCCGGGGCCCGGTCCGGGGCCCGCCGGGCCCAGCCGGGCAGGCGCTCCGTCACCATGGCTGCCTGCCGGAGACAGCGGTCACCATGAGCTCGTCCTCAGACCGCTTCAGGACTTTGCGGCAGGCGGAGCCGGAGTGTTCCCTCTCCTCCGGGCGAAGCCTCTCTGACTGCATCCAATCTGCTAAGCGCCGCGCGGCCCGACGGCAGCCTCTGATTGGTGGAGGAGACGCAGAGCGCTGGCCGAGCGCCAGCAGGCGTTTACTGTTCAGATCAATACACCTGCACGCGGATCTACTTCCTCCCATCGGTACAGAAGAGAGAAACTTGAGATGGAGTTGAAAACACAAATAGATCCTGGAATATTATGTTTACTGCACGGTGTTCGTCTTAGTGCCAGAAACGCACTTCAGTTGTTGATTTAATTCAGTTAAAATGTGATGGTTAAAGGCCCGGTTCAGGGAAGGAGGAGAGGACGTCTGCCTCGTGGAGCAGGAAGTGCCCCGCTGCAGTAAAGCGTAGCTGTAATGTCATAATGACGTTAGAGAGGAGCAAGAGCTGTAACCCAATGCGGCCCACTGAGTCTGAGTCTATGAGTCTCTGAGTCTGAGTCTCTGAGTCTCTGAGTCTGAGTCTCTGAGTCTGAGTCTATGAGTCTCTGAGTCTGAGTCTCTGAGTCTCTGAGTCTGAGTCTCTGAGTCTGAGTCTATGAGTCTCTGAGTCTGAGTCTCTGAGTCTGAGTCTATGAGTCTGAGTCTATGAGTCTCTGAGTCTGAGTCTATGAGTCTGAGTCTCTGAGTCTGAGTCTCTGAGTCTGAGTCTCTGAGTCTGAGTCTATGAGTCTGAGTCTATGAGTCTCTGAGTCTGAGTCTATGAGTCTGAGTCTCTGAGTCTCTGAGTCTCTGAGTCTGAGTCTCTGAGTCTGAGTCTCTGAGTCTCTGGGTCTGAGTCTCTGAGTCTCTGAGTCTGAGTCTCTGAGTCTGAGTCTCTGAGTCTGAGTCTCTGAGTCTGAGTCTCTGAGTCTGAGTCTATGAGTCTGAGTCTATGAGTCTCTGAGTCTGAGTCTATGAGTCTGAGTCTCTGAGTCTCTGAGTCTCTGAGTCTGAGTCTCTGAGTCTGAGTCTCTGAGTCTGAGTCTCTGAGTCTGAGTCTCTGAGTCTTTGAGTCTCTGAGTCTGAGTCTTTGAGTCTTTGAGTCTTTGAGTCTCTGAGTCTCTGAGTCTGAGTCTTTGAGTCTCTGAGTCTTTGAGTCTCTGAGTCTCTGAGTCTCTGAGTCTGAGTCTCTGAGTCTGAGTCTCTGAGTCTTTGAGTCTTTGAGTCGTTGAGTCTCTGAGTCTGAGTCTCTGAGTCTCTGAGTCTTTGAGTCTTTGAGTCTGAGTCTCTGAGTCTCTGAGTCTCTAAATCTTTGAGTCTTTAAGTCTCTGAGTCTGAGTCTCTGAGTCTCTGAGTCTGAGTCTCTGAGTCTGAGTCTCTGAGTCTGAGTCTCTGAGTCTGAGTCTCTGAGTCTCTGAGTCTGAGTCTCTGAGTCTCTGAGTCTTTGAGTCTCTGAGTCTCTGAGTCTGAGTCTGAGTCTATGAGTCTCTGAGTCTTTGAGTCTCTGAGTCTGAGTCTCTGAGTCCGAGTCTCTGAGTCTTTGAGTCTTTGAGTCGTTGAGTCTCTGAGTCTGAGTCTCTGAGTCTCTGCGTCTTTGAGTCGTTGAGTCTCTGAGTCTGAGTCTCTGAGTCTCTGAGTCTTTGAGTCTTTGAGTCTGAGTCTCTGAGTCTCTGAGTCTCTAAATCTTTGAGTCTTTAAGTCTCTGAGTCTGAGTCTCTGAGTCTCTGAGTCTGAGTCTCTGAGTCTGAGTCTCTGAGTCTGAGTCTCTGAGTCTCTGAGTCTGAGTCTCTGAGTCTCTGAGTCTTTGAGTCTCTGAGTCTCTGAGTCTGAGTCTGAGTCTATGAGTCTCTGGGTCTTTGAGTCTCTGAGTCTGAGTCTCTGAGTCCGAGTCTCTGAGTCTTTGAGTCTTTGAGTCGTTGAGTCTCTGAGTCTGAGTCTCTGAGTCTCTGCGTCTTTGAGTCTTTGAGTCTTTGAGTCTGAGTCTCTGACTCTCTGAGTCTCTAAATCTTTGAGTCTTTAAGTCTCTGAGTCTCACATGACCAGTGTAGTCACATGACGTGACCTAGATCGTGTGTTTGGCCGGTGAGACTGAAACATAACAGTGGATTGTCTCATATTCACCATATTGATCATGATCTGCATTCATGTGAATAATATATATATATATATATATACATATATATATATGTATATATATATATATATATATATATATATATATATATATATATATATTATGCATTATTATTAAAAACACCATCAGTCATAAGTCCATTATTATTAAAAACACCAGTCATAAGTGCATTATTATTAAAAACACCAGTCATAAGTCCATTATAATTAAAAACACCAGTCATAAGTCCATTATTATTAAAAACACCAGTCATGAGTGCATTATTATTAAAAACACCAGTCATAAGTCCATTATTATTAAAAACACCAGTCATAAGTCCATTATAATTAAAAACACCAGTCATAAGTCCATTATTATTAAAAACACCAGTCATAAGTGCATTATTATTAAAAACACCAGTCATAAGTCCATTATAATTAAAAACACCAGTCATAAGTCCATTATTATTAAAAACACCAGTCATAAGTGCATTATTATTAAAAACACCAGTCATGAGTGCATTATAATTAAAAACACCAGTCATAAGTGCATTATTATTAAAAACACCATCAGTCATAAGTGCATTATTATTAAAAACACTTCACCTGGTAGGTTGATCACGACGCTCCTTCATCACCGGATCAGCGTCTTCCTCACGACTCATTCACCATGACGCGCTTTCAAGAGTCAGTTCCTCCTGAACCCGAGCAGACCCGAAGAGACCCGAGGAGAGCCGAGACCCGAGAGCAGACCCGTCCTCCTGAACCCGAGCAGACCCGTCCTCCTGAACCCGAGAGCAGACCCGTCCTCCTGAACCCGAGCAGACCCGTCCTCCTGAACCCGAGCAGACCCGTCCTCCTGAACCCGAGCAGACCCGTCCTCCTGAACCCGAGAGCAGACCCGTCCTCCTGAACCCGAGCAGACCCGTCCTCCTGAACCCGAGAGCAGACCCGTCCTCCTGAACCCGAGCAGACCCGTCCTCCTGAACCCGAGCAGACCCGTCCTCCTGAACCCGAGAGCAGACCCGTCCTCCTGAACCCGAGCAGACCCGTCCTCCTGAACCCGAGCAGACCCGTCCTCCTGCCGCTACAGCAAAGTGCTGAGTCCGAGCCAGTCTTCGGCTCTTTCCGGAACATTCCGGAACACGAGCGCATCTCCGAACTAGAAATAGCTTTAAACACTGAACAGCTGTTTTTATGACCAGGTATTAAGGTTTTAGTCTTTATTTTTATTTTTTTAGATCAATATATAAATAAATAGGGACATACATGATTTTGCCTCGTGTTGTTTGTATATCTCATATCATCACAGACATATTCATTATATGTTTATGTAATATTCCTCCAATATCCAGAGAGACTCTTCTCATGTTCTCTAAAGAGAATAAAACAATAATGAGGTGTTTGTGTTTCACAGACTTCTCCATGAATGTGATGGGGGCTCCATCTAGTGGCTAGAATCTGGTTTAGCGTCTGCAGGTCTTTCCCCTCTTTATATATATATATATATATATATATATATGTATATATATATATATATATATATATATATATATATATATATATATATATATATATATATATACATATATATATATATATATAATTATTCATAGCTATGCAAATTGTTATGAAGTTAGAAAGTGTCGAAGTGTTTGTGCAAACAAACAGTGTGCATGTAAATAAATAAATAAATGAAGAGTAACAACAATAATAATAATAATAATAATAATAATAATAATAATAATAATAATAATAATAATAATATCAAAGTAAATATAAATAATGAAATCAATAAATTGATAGTACAGTAATTCTTTGGGTCTTAGTGTAGTGCAGGGTGTTTCTATGATTGAAAGAAAGGGGGGGCTTAGCCCAAGGGAAGTGTCATGTTTGGCCATTTTGGGGCCGTGGATATCCATTGTTTCAGACAGTTCATAGATTGGTTCAATCAGAAAGAGTGTGATTTTGCTCTGTAGCTTTGCTTGCATTCATTCAGTATATGATTACACAAGAGACATCTCGACTACATGTGCTTTGTAGATGTGTGTGGGGAAAGGCAGTACCCTTATAAGTCAAAAACGGAATGGTCACTTCTGGCACACAGGAAGATAAGCCAATCTTAAGTTTTGTTTTCTCATCTCCTTGCCAGTTTACTTAGTATGGGGGTTATGATGAAGTATAGTACTACAGCTGTGGGGCGTTTCAAGCAAATTGGATGGATTTAAAAATTCCTCCAAGAAAGGGGATCACTCTACTGGGGATTTACCCGCAATTTAGGCCACCTTGCCTGGGTTAACATCAGTGCATGTCCCCCTAAATCTCAAACTCATCTGATTTAGTTGAAACTTGGTACATTCTGTCTCATTCCGGATTGACTACTAACCCATACATGCATACATGCATACATGCATACATGCATACATGCATAAATGGACCTGCTTCCTCCCTACCTACAAGAACTCATTACTCCCCAAACCTCCAGCCGCACCCTCACATCCACAGGCCGCTCGCTCCTCCGGGTCCCCAACACCAAGCTCCACCATGGGCGACCGGGCTGGGTCCCCAACACCAAGCTCCACCATGGGCGACCGGGCTGGGTCCCCAACACCAAGCTCCACCATGGGCGACCGGGCTGGGTCCCCAACACCAAGCTCCACCATGGGCGACCGGGCTGGGTCCCCAACACCAAGCTCTGCACCATGGGCGACCGGACCGGGTCCCCAACACCAAGCTACACCATGGGCGACCGGGCTGGGTCCCCAACACCAAGCTCTGCACCATGGGCGACCGGACCGGGTCCCCATTACCAAGCTCCACCATGGGCGACCGGACCGGGTCCCCAACACCAAGCTACACCATGGGCGACCAGACCGGGTCCCCAACACCGGGCTCCACCATGGGCGACCGGACCGGGTCCCCAACACCAAGCTCCATCATGGGCGACCGGACCGGGTCCCCAACACCAAGCTCCATCATGGGCGACCGGACTGGGTCCCCAACACCAAGCTCCATCATGGGCGACCGGACTGGGTCCCAAACACCAAGCTCCACCATGGGCGACCAGACCGGGTCCCCAACACCAAGCGCCACCATGGGCGACCAGACCGGGTCCCCAACACAAAGCTCCACCATGGGCGACCAGACCGGGTCCCCAACACCAAGCTCCACCATGGGCGACCAGACCGGGTCCCCAACACAAAGCTCCACCATGGGCGACCGGGCCGTTTGCTCAGCAACGCCACGCCTCTGGAACAGTCTCCCTGATCACCTGAGGGCAACACAGACACTGGACCCGTTTAAGACTGGCCTAACAACCTTATTATTCAGAAAGGCATTTTTCAGCTATTATTTTTAATACAGACAGACAGACAGACAGACAAGACAGACAAGAGAAGACAGTCAGAGAGAGAGAGAGAGAGAGACAGACAGACACAGACAGACAAAGAGAGACAGTCAGGCAGTCAGACAGACAGACAGACAAGAGAGACAGACAGTCAGAGAGAGACAGATGGACAGTCAGAGACACACATACAGACAGAGAGACACAGACAGACACAGACAGACAGAGAGAGAGTATAATGGGAGAGGGACAGGTGGCAGTGATCAAACCAGAACAGCGATAAAAAAAACTACAACAACGATTGGAGGTTGAACCTTTGAACCCATTTGAGCACCAGCTCTACGCGCTGCTGCTCTTCTTCTGTGATTCACGAAACGCTACTGTAGGAACAACAGCTGGACTCTTGGGAAGATGACGTCTCTTCTTGAGGTAAGAATACCCAAAAAAAATATTAGTCAGAGAGTAAAAGCTTTCTTGAACGGTTGACGTTAGTGACACCTTAGGTTTTCAGGTGACGGTAGCGTTAGTTTAACCTCTCCGTAAGGGCTTGAGCTAACGTTAGAAAAGAAAAAGAAACATGCACTATTATTCCCCTTGGGGAAATTCTTCTCTGCATTTGACCCATCTCTGGATAGGGAGCAGTGGGCTGCCTTGTGGGGCGCCCAGGGAGCAGTTAAGGGTTCAGTGTCTTGCTCAGGGACACTTCGACATGTGAGCTATGGGGGGACTGGGGATCAAGCCGGCTACCTTGTGGTTGCGGGACGACCACTCATCCCCCTGAGCTACAGCCGCCCTTAAGCTAAGTTATGTTAGCTATCTTAGGAGAGACTTGATTCTCTGCAGTTCTGTGTCACCTTGGACGCCAAGAGTAAGTTAACTTAACTATCTAAAGTTTTGAGTGTGTTTACGTTTCTTCAGTGGCAGGCCGTGGATTCTGTACCTACGCCTGCTGTTTAACAGCTGATCGCGGCGTGCGGCGCACAAGATTTTGGCGGTCCCCGAGGAGTTCCTTGTGACCAATCACAGTGCACGTTTGTACAGATAATTAAGACTATTTGTACATATGTGTACATATCCTCTCGTAGATACTATAGGCCTCGGACTCGTTCGCTCCTGCATCAAAATCCCTCCTCTGTTATTTATCCACACCTTGTCACAGGGGGCCTCTGGAACTGCCAGTCAGCTACCCGCAAGGACTTCCTGGCTCTCACCGAGACTTGAATCACACCAGACAACACATCTACCCCTGCTGCCCTCTCCTCTGCATTCTCCTTCAGCCACACACCTCGGCCCACTGGTCGGGGTGGTGGCACAGGTCTACTCATCTCCCTCATTATCCCTACCCGCTTCCACTGTTTACCCCACTGTCTTTTGAGTTTCATGCTGTGACGGTTACTCATCCGGTCCAACTTACCATTGTTGTTCTCTATCGTCCACCAGGTTCTTTGGGAGATTTCTTGGAAGAACTAGATGTCCTCCTATCGAACTTCCCAGAAACCGCCCCCCCTCATCCTTCTGGGTGACTTTAACATCCAGACAGAGAAGTCATCTGACCTGGTACTCTTACTGTCTTCCTTTGCTTTCTCTCTCAGTCCTTCCCCTCCTACTCACAAAGCTGGCAACCACATTGACTATATTTTCACCAGAAACTGCTCTACATCTGACCTCACTGTAACTCCACTTCATGTCTCTGACCACTTATTCATCTCTTACTCTCTCCCACTCTTTGGAACTGACAACCCTCCCACACCAACAAAATCTGCACCTGTGTGACGCAACATTCGCTCCCTCTCTCCCTCCTCTCTGGCCTCGTCTGTTCTGTCAGCCCTTCCTCCAACTGACTCTTTCGCACTCATGCATCTTAACTCTGTCACAGACATTCTCCTCTCTACTCTGTCTTCCTCTCTTGATTCTCTCTGTCCTCTTACAACACAAAAGGTCCGCAAGTCCTCTCCGGCTCCGTGGCTGTCTGACTCGGTGCGTGCCCAGAGAGCCTATGCCTATGCCTATGCGAGCATCGGAAAGGAAATGGCGTAAATCCAAACATGCCGATGACCTGCTCGCCTATCACTCCCTTCTCTCCTCTTTCTCTGCCTCTATCTCTGCAGCAAAAAGCCTGTTCTACCAATCCATAATTGAATCCTCTTTTTCTAACACCCAAAAACTCTTCTCTATCTTCTCCAACCTCCTTGACCCCCCCCAGTTCCCTTCCTCCCTCCACCCTTCTACCAAGCCACTTTGTTGACTACTTTACAAAAAAGATAGATGACATACGCTCTTCATTTACTAATCCATCGTCTTCTATAACTACGCCTCCATTAACTTCATCTTCTTCCCCTTTGCTTTCCTCTTTCACCCCCTGTCTCCCAATCAAGTTCTTACCTTGGTAACCTCTGCCCGCCCAACCACCTGCCCCCTTGACCCCATCCCATCTCACATTCTCCAGTCCATTGCTCCTGACCTTCTTCCCTTTCTCACCCAGCTTATCAACACCTCCCTCTCAACTGGCTGCTTCCCTGACTCTCTGAAGGAGGCAAGAGTCAACCCTCTCCTGAAGAAACCCACTCTCAACCCGTCGGAAGTCAACAACTACAGACCTGTCTCTCTCCTTCCATTTCTTTCCAAAACTCTGGAGCGAGCTATCTTTAACCAAGTCTCCTTTCTCCACCAGAACAACCTTCTGGACCCTCACCAGTCTGGATTCAAGGCAGGCCACTCAACAGAGACCAGAACAACCTTCTGGACCCTCACCAGTCTGTATTCAAGGCCTCAACAGAGACTGCCCTCCTTGCTGTTTCTGAGCAGCTTCACACTGCTAGAGCAGCCTCTCTCTCCTCTGTCCTTATCCTTCTAGACCTTTCTGCTGCCTTTGACACAGTGAACCACCAGATCCTTATCTCCTCCCTCCAGGACCTTGGGATCACAGGCACTGCAGTCTCCCTCTTCTCATCCTACCTTAACAACCGCACCTACCGGGTAACTTGGAGAGGATCTGTGTCTGATCCTTGTCCTCTCACTATTGGGGTCCCACAGGGCTCCATCCTGGGTCCTCTTCTCTCTGTACACCAACTCTCTCGGCTCTGTCATCCGCTCGCATGCTGATGACACCCAACTGATCCTCTCGTTTTCCCAGTCGGAAACACAGGTAGCAGCACGAATCTCTGCCTGTCTGACTGACATCTCTCAGTGGATGTCCGCACAGCACCTGAAAATTAACCCTGACAAAACTGAACTACTTTTCCTTCCAGGAAAAGGCTTGTCCACCCACGACCTCACTATGACCTTCAACAACTCAGTGTTGGCACCGACCCCGACCGCCAAGAATCTCGGTGTGACACTCGACAGTCAACTCCCTGACTGCCAACATCATCGCAACAACACGTTCCTGTAGGTTCATGCTGTACAACATCAGGAGAATACGTCCCCTTCAGGCTCTGATCATCTCGCACCTTGACTACTGTAACTCCCTCCTGCAGGTCTACCTGCTAGTGCCATCCGGCCTCTGCAGCTCATCCAGAATGCAGCAGCTTGACTGGTCTTTAACCGAAATTCACCCACACGACTCCGCTCCTCCGCTCCCTTCACTGGTTACCGGTGGTCGCCCGCATCCGCTTCAAAACATTGGTACTTGCGTACCGTGCTACGAACAGATCGGGTCCTATCTACATCCAGGACATGGTAAAACCGTACACCCCAGCTCGTTCGCTCCGCTTCTGCCAATCAGCTTGGAGCTCCGTCACTGCGAGCTAAACACTCAACAAAGTCAGACTGTTTGTGTCCTGGCTCCTCAATGGTGGAACGAGCTCCCCATTGACATCAGGACAGCAGAAAGTCTCTACATTTTCCGTCGCAAACTAAAAACACATCTTTTTCGACTACACCTTGAATAAGGAAGGTAGCACCGTAGTAACACTTTAGTAGCATTTAGATGGTACTTACTGATAGCACTTTGCAATTTAACTTGATTGAAATTGTACTTTCTTGATTCTTGTTGGTCTGAGTTTGTACTCACGGTGGAATTGCACTTATTGTAAGTCGCTTTGGATAAAAGCGTCAGCTAAATGAAATGTAATGTAATGTATTTACTTTTATCTTGTAAAATGTAATTAATTTGCTCCTGCCACCTTTCAGACATAGCAATCCAACTTGGCTGTGGACTTGCATAGGAACAACTTGCTGGCCTTTGACACCCAGAAAAACGATGAGATTCTAATCCATGCCAAAAGCAAGCAGTTTTTTGTTGTTGTTAAATTCAGTGTATGTTCATTTAATAACAGAAGGCTTTAGGGTCATCTATTTTTGTAAGCACTGTGTAGACATTTCATGTTCAAACAGTGTATGCATGTATTGTTGGTGTTGAACACTGCATAAATCTAGGCATTGCATAATACATTATTTTATTATTTTGCATAATACATTATTTTAATCATGGCTCCGTGTTTGTATGACACGTCACATCGATTCCAAGATGGCTGCCACTGCCTTTTCCTGTTCAGAACCTCTCTACAATCCTTCATCCATCCATCCATCCATTTTCGACCGCTTATCCGGGGTCGGGTCGCGGTGGCAGCAGGTTCAGCAGGCCGACCCAGGCTTCCCTCTCACCCGCAACACTTTCCAGCTCATCCTGGGGGACCCCGAGGCGTTCCAAGGCCAGCCGGGAGATATAATCCCTCCAGCGTGTCCTCGGTCTTCCCCGGGGCCTCCTACCAGTTGGACGTGCCTGGAAAACCTCTAATGGGAGGCGTCCAGGAGGCATCCTGACTAGATGCCCGAACCACCTCAGCTGACTCCTTTCGACACGAAGGAGCAGCGACTCGACTCCAAGCTCCCTCCTGATGTCCGAGCTCCTTACCCTATCTCTAAGGCTGAGCCCGGCCACTCTACGGAGGAAGCTCATTTCGGCCGCTTGTATCCGAGACCTCGTTCTTTCGGTCACGACCCAGAGTTCGTGACCATAGGTGAGGGTTGGAACGTAGACCGACCAGTAAATGGAGAGCTTCGCCTTCCGGCTCAGCTCCCTCTTCACCAAGACGGACCGGTACAGCGCCTGTTTTACTGCTGCAGCCGCACCGATCCGCCTATCGATCTCACGCTCCACCTTACCCTCACTCGTGAACAAGACCCCGAGATACTTGAACTCCTTCGCTTGGGGTAGGCAGTTTGTCCCCACCTGGAGGGAGCAGTCCACCGGTTTCCGGCAGAGCACCATGGCCTCAGATTTGGAGGTGCTAACGCTCATCCCTGCCGCTTCACACTCGGCTGCAAAACGCCCCAGTGAATGCTGGAGGTCACGGTCCGAGGAAGCAAACAGGACCACATCATCCGCGAACAGCAGAGATGCGATCCCGAGATTCCCGAACCGGACCTTCTCCGCCCCCTGGCTGCGCCTAGATATCCTGTCCATGAAAGTCACGAACAGGACCGGTGATAAAGGGCAGCCCTGGCGGAGACCAACACCCACCGGGAACGTGTCTGACTTACTACCGAGGATACGAACACAGCTCCTACTGCAGGCATACAGAGACCGGATGGCCCGTGCCAACGGGTCCGGCACCCCATACTCCCGCAGCACCCCCCACAAAACCCCCCGAGGGACCCGGTCGAAAGCCTTTTCCAAGTCCACAAAGCACATGTAGACTGGTTGGGCAAACTCCCAGGACCCCTCCAGTAGTCTTGCGAGGGTAAAGAGCTGGTCCACTGTTCCACGGCCAGGACGGAATCCACACTGTTCGTCTTGAATCTGAGGTTCGACAATCCTTCAGAGATCACTAAAACAAAAGACCATCCAATCTAGATTAAATCATTGCTGATGAAACAGTAATGTATTTTTTCCATCTTCTTGGACATGTTTTGGGAACTTGGTGTGGTTAACGACGTGAGAGCACACGGTGATTTATTATTATTTTTTCTTTCTTTTATGACTTCCTTGGAAAAAACAAACCAAAAAACTGGCGGAGGAATTAGAAGAGATTAAAAAATTTCTCAATTTTATGTCCGAGGAGATCAGCAAAGTGGTAAAACAACAAAGTAATCTCATGGGCCTCATGGAGGAGGGCCGTGAGCTGAAGGCCACAGCCAAACAAAGGGACCAGAGGATTGAACTGCTGGAACAAAGGGTTGACGATTAGAAGCAGTCCTCCAGCGCTGATAACTTTGTCATCACTGGGCTGGAAGCTAAGCACTTTAGCTATGCCCGAGCTCCAGCCAGGGATCTCCAAGGTGACGAGGATGCACCACCTGAGGAGCTGCACCCTCTGGAGCAACAAGTGGTGACATTTCTAAGAAGTAAGAACATTCACCTCGAGACACAGCAAATATCAGCCTGTCACACTCCACCACAAAAGGATAAAACAAACAAACCTACGATTGTTGTTCAGGTTGTAATTTAAAGTATAAGGTGGAAGTGTTGAGGCAGTCCAAAAAGCTGAAGGGTACTGGAGTGTATGTAAATGAGTAAAGGAATGGAAAAGTGTTCATAAACTTAAATGGACCACCAGAGCAAGCCGAGGTGGTTATGGTACGGAATGTGGGAGAACTGGATCAATACAAGTGACAATGTCTATAGACTGATTTTCCAACATGTCCTGACCCGAGTCAGGACATGTTGGAAAATGTATCAAGGCAAGGAACGCCACCGCATTCAACACAGCAACCAGTGTAAGAATTTACATCCTTAAAGCTGTTTTTAATTTTAATTTTATCTTGGTCATGTCATGTTGTGGAGCACACCTCGTCATAAACATAGATATGGATTGTAGCTTGAAGCGAAGATTTATGCAAAACTGGTTTCTAAATCAATTCTTGTTTTTCATAAAATGACAGATGAAAACTATTTATCAGTAGAAACTGTCTTGAAAATGAAAATCCCCTAGTTGAAAATAGCTGTCACAAAAAAAGAGTTAAATCTAAGTTTTCTAAATCTGACTGAACATAAATCATTTAGTTTTGAAAATAACATTGATCCTGAGGCAAATTTGTATTATGATTAAAAATCAAATTCTGAATATTATACTGAGTATCAGTGTAACAATCTAAATGTGGATGGATTCTCTATCATACATTTTAATAGTAGAAGTCTCTATTCAAACAACGGCGGCCAAGCGGTCTCCAGACCGGCTCCGTTACCGGCCTCACCCCGCCCCTCTTCGCTTGCTGCTACTGAGGGAATCCTTTTTTTCCCCGCAGAGTTTAGAAATTGAAATATGCTTAAATAAAGCAAGAAAACAATAACACAAACACACGATTATAAACGTATTTGTAATACGTCAAACACAAACATAAAAACAATCAAACTAAAATACGTGTATAATCAACATACGTGTTTAATCAACGTATTTGTAAGACGTCAAACACAAACATAAGCTGAGAAGCACTGGTTTGTGCGTTATTCAAAACATATAATAAAGATTAAATAGTTATAAAATAATGAACGGAAGGAAGAAGTGATTATATTAAAAGCTGAGCGAAACTCATCTTGTGATCGTTGACAAGCTGTGAGTTTGTGTGAGAATCTGAGGTCAAGCGGGGCTGTGTTGTGTGGAGAAGTTCACGGGTTCATGCACGCGCGCTTCTTGCCTGATAAAAAAATAAATAAAATAAAGAGCAGAGACGAGGAGAGCCTAGTCTGAGATTAATCACGTTCCCGTCATCATTTTCTTTGTCTTTGGTCTGGAATAAAATAACGATAAGTAAAGCAAAATTATATTCGGGAAAAAAGGAATTGATGGAATTATTGACCATATACAGGGAATGTAATGGGCATTGGGCAAGTTCATACTAAAATAAGATTGAAGTGTCGGAATTGTTTTTAAGATGTGCCAGGTTCGTGTGCTGCTGTGAATTGAGAATTCCAGAAGCAAGATGAGTAATTTGAGTGACCTAGAACACGATAAATAGTAGTTTTTGTGCTGCAGTGAATAGATAATTCAGTGGACTGACGACACACTCACATACTTATGATTGACATATCCCTTTTAATCTAAGACTCCAGGTAAATAAGGATAAAGTGAGTCTTTATAAAAAAGAAGAGTATGGGTAAAAGTCAGAGCAAGCCTGTGCAGCTTTTCCAGCCTGGGAGTGTGCATGTTTACAAAGTTTATAACTCTTTATAGGATTTCAAATTTTTAGGGAAAATTAAATAATATGAATATCAAAGTATTCAAATTAGTTATTAATTTAGGGAATGTAAAAGGAGGAACTAAATATTCATAGTTTGAGTGATCCTGCAGCAACACTATGCTGACTGGTTTCCTCCCATGGATGAAAGGGGGAGGGATAATAAAGTGATTCTTCTGTGTAATAATGCTTATAATCAAAGGTTATTACAGGTTTTTTCCTAGATGTGGTGTAATAAAGAATAAATAATCCAGTTTACAGGTAGAAGGATCAATTAAATCAATCATTGGTTCCTGGTGATTGTTGATAACATAACTATGTGATTGAATAGATTAGGTTAAATTGGTTGTTAGGCTTTGTTAGTTAGCAGAACAGGAACAGTTGATGAGGAGAATGGTGAGGAGGTGAGACTCCACATCGATGGATCCGAAGAAGAGACCGAGTTAGACCAGCCGTTCCTGTACACATAACTTGCTAATGTTTGACCATATCCCATATAGACGCACACACACACACACACACACACACACACGTAGAAAGCGTGTGAAAGGGAGATTTTATACTGTTTTTGATTGTTCCATATTATGTGCTTAGAGGATTATCCAGTAGAGTGTGAGGGTTACAAATATCTAGAGACAACGGTTCTCTAGTACGAGGGATATATAAGCTCCTGGATATAGGTGGTTTTAGCTTAGCTTTTGATAACTTTTTATGTTAGCTTTTGATAACTTTTTAATATTAGTTTTTTCATAACTTTTTTACGTTAGCTGTTTATACATTATTTATAACATAGGTGTGCTGTTGTGTCTGTTTAGAGATTTCCACTCTGTTAAGTAATTAACACACATAGTTATGAACTGATATAGTCCATTGTTGTAGCTTTATATTATTGTTTAGTTTACGTAATAAATTATGTAAAAAGGGGGATTGATAATATAAATCCTTATATTCTGTAGATATTCTTCATTTCATTATTCTTCTGTCTATTAGAGTTCAGGTTGTGCGAGGTCAGTTTAACAGATACTGTCTGTGAGAAGTTTCTGTGAGAACAGTCCGGTTGTCTGTTCCTCAAGGTTCCTCAAGGTTCCACGCTCTGCACCACAACACTCACACCTGTTCATCAGTATGTTGACATTCTGGAAGCAGACTGGTCGTTGTGTTCCAGCCCTGTGAGAATAGATGAGGACGCGATTCTCCTCCTCTTAGAAAGGTTAGAGCCAATAGAAATGTTAGATGTTCATGACGGAAAACCGTGTATTAAAGAGACGAACTTCCGGCTGTTCGGTGTGTTTTTTGGACGGTCAACCTGCGTGTTGACTGGACGACTCCCTGCTTTTGCAACTGCAGCGCCTATTACTAGTGATGGCGAGATGAAGCTTCCTGAAGCATTGAAGCTTTCCATCCAATCGGTTCGCTCATGGGCCGAAGCTTCATGGGGCTTCATTTGCTCTACTGCGCCACCAAGTGGACATACATGTAAAACAGGCAGTGATCACAACGACACCATGGCTTTGGTGTGTGAAGCTTTGAATTTAATAAATTATGTTTGTGACGCCAATACATCAGTTATTAACTTATTAATATTGTGTCTATCTTTATGATATAATGGCGGGGTCAAAATCAAAGGTGGAAACAAATTGGGAAGAGAGTTGTGATGTGACTGTGGGTCAGTGGTTAGATTACCCGTCTTTCAGTCAGAGGATCGGTGTTTCGAGGCTCGGTTTAGACACATGTTGATGTGTCTTTTTTTTTTTTTTTTAAATAACAACTTTTCCACAGTGCTGGGCTTTTTGAGACTATTTTGCCTGCTTTATAAAATACCCTTTCACAGGCACAGATGACGCTGGGGTACAGAGAGGAAGGGGGAAATCCATTGAGTTTCGCTGCCCCTCATATTTCAAATCGCACGGCAAACCCACAAACCATTTTCTGAATCAGTCACGTGGTACGGCCGGCTCGCGAGGCTTCCAACGTCACCACATACGTCAGCGACACAAGCCTCGATACGCGCTTCACCAAAATCTACCTGATTACTCGACACGCGCATCGAAGCCTCGACACGAAAGGACACATCACTACCTATTACTTTACTTGTGATCACTTAGTAAATACATTTAGAGAACGAGAGAAGTTGTTGAACTGAATTCTTCCGGAGGCTACACCAGGCATCCAATAATTAATACGCATTAACAACAGGGAGGAGATACGTTTCTGATCAAACGTAATTGGGAATGCGTATTAGTTCTGGGGGAATGTAATTTTTGGATTGGAGGGTTGGATGGGAAGTGAGCAAGGAAGATTATTTTAATGTTTGAAACTAAAATGTAGAATGTTGAGTACACTTTGTCATGAATGTAGTCACGAACATAAAAGTAGAAGTTAGTTCAGCGTCAAGAGTCCATTGTGTGTGCTACATTTCTGTTTCTTATGATTTATTTATGAGAAACAAGCAACCGTATAAAAGAACAAAAATGTATTCTGTTCATGTCAAATGTGATGTAAAAGTTATTATTGTCATGAATCTGATGCAGTTTGTCTTTGCTGTTTCCACACTGACAGAATCATCACCATGGTCACCAGACAGCAAGTATATGGTCATCAGTCAGCAAGTCTATGGTCACCAGTCAGCATCAAGTCTATGGTCACCAGTCAGCATCAAGTCTATGGTCACCAGTCAGCATCAAGTATATGGTCATCAGTCAGCAAGTCTATGGTCACCAGACAGCGTCAAGTCTATGGTCACCAGTCAGCGTCAAGTCTATGGTCACCAGTCAGCGTCAAGTATATGGTCACCAGTCAGCATCAAGTATATGGTCACCAGTCAGCGTCAAGTCTATGGTCACCAGTCAGCGTCAAGTCTATGGTCACCAGTCAGCATCAAGTCTATGGTCACCAGTCAGCGTCAAGTCTATGGTCACCAGTCAGCATCAAGTCTATGGTCACCAGTCAGCGTCAAGTCTATGGTCACCAGTCAGCATCAAGTCTATGGTCACCAGTCAGCATCAAGTCTATGGTCACCAGACAGCATCAAGTCTATGGTCACCAGACAGCATCAAGTCTATGGTCACCAGACAGCATCAAGTCTATGGTCACCAGTCAGCATCAAGTCTATGGTCACCAGTCAGCATCAAGTCTATGGTCACCAGTCAGCATCAAGTCTATGGTCACCAGTCAGCATCAAGTCTATGGTCACCAGACAGCATCAAGTCTATGGTCACCAGTCAGCATCAAGTCTATGGTCACCAGACAGCATCAAGTCTATGGTCAGCAAGTATATGGTCACCAGTCAGCATCAAGTCTATGGTCACCAGACAGCATCAAGTCTATGGTCACCAGTCAGCAAGTCTATGGTCACCAGTCAGCATCAAGTCTATGGTCACCAGTCAGCAAGTCTATGGTCACCAGTCAGCAAGTCTATGGTCACCAGTCAGCATCAAGTCTATGGTCAGCAGTCAGCATCAAGTATATGGTCACCAGTCAGCATCAAGTATATGGTCACCAGTCAGCATCAAGTATATGGTCAGCAGTCAGCAAGGCTTTGGTCAGCAAGTCTTTGGTCACCAGTCCAAGGCAAGTCTTTGGTCATTAGTCCAAGGCAAGTCTTTGGTCATTAGTCCAAGGCAAGTCTTTGGTCATTAGTCTAAGGCAAGTCTTTGGTCATTAGTCCAAGGCAAGTCTTTGGTCATTAGTCTAAGGCAAGTCTTTGGTCATTAGTCTAAGGCAAGTCTTTGGTCATTAGTCCAAGGCAAGTCTTTGGTCATTAGTCCAAGGCAAGTCTTTGGTCATTAGTCTAAGGCAAGTCTTTGGTCACCAGTCCAAGGCAAGTCTTTTGTGATTAGTCCAAGGCAAGTCTTTGGTCATTAGTCTAAGGCAAGTCTTTGGTCACCAGTCCAAGGCAAGTCTTTGGTCATTAGTCCAAGGCAAGTCTTTGGTCATTAGTCTAAGGCAAGTCTTTGGTCATTAGTCTAAGGCAAGTCTTTGGTCATTAGTCTAAGGCAAGTCTTTGGTCATTAGTCCAAGGCAAGTCTTTGGTCATTAGTCCAAGGCAAGTCTTTGGTCATTAGTCTAAGGCAAGTCTTTGGTCACCAGTCCAAGGCAAGTCTTTGGTGATTAGTCCAAGGCAAGTCTTTGGTCATTAGTCTAAGGCAAGTCTTTGGTCACCAGTCCAAGGCAAGTCTTTGGTCATTAGTCCAAGGCAAGTCTTTGGTCATTAGTCTAAGGCAAGTCTTTGGTCAGCAATCAGAGGCAAGTCTTTGGTCACAAGTCCAAGTGTCACGGGAGCACAATATTAGGACACGAATGCAGCCCACGGAGACAGTATCAGAGAATGGAAAAAGTATTTATTGGAGCCCAAGGGTGTGTGGGGAGCCCGTGGTCCACCACGGGTGGTGCTGGGTGGTGTGAGTCCCATGGCTCGACACCGGCGGCAGGCAAGGCAGGCAGGTCGCGGTGCGAGTCCCGTGGTTCGACACCGGAGGCAGGAACTTCCAGGCTGGAGAGAATACAGGGTTTAATCCATGGACAACGAACTGCAGAGAACTCACGGAGTGGCAGTGGTGGTGACTACCGGGGCAGAAGACGAAACAGACTGACTAAACCCAGGCCTGCAGGACCAGGGTTCATATACTGCAGGTGAAGAGCCAGCTTGTCTGCAGCTGTGTGCCAATCAAGGGTGCGACCATGGGAGGTCTCAGGAGGCGGGACCGAGAACACAAACACACGGCACACAAGACAAACAGGGGAAAGACAGACACAAGAGGAGAGATTTGGAGGAAACAGGTTTAACACACAATGGGTCAGACAGGGATCCTGACACCAAGTCAAGTCGTCAAGTCAAGTAAATATTCTATGAATTAATTGAAATACATATATTCATGAATTTCTGATCCATTTGTTTAAAAGAAGAAATATTTGTATGTGCATCAAAAAAACATTTCTAATTATTGTGTTTTATATGATCACTTTATTGTTGTGCATTGAAAAATATATTTGGGAAGAGAGTAATTTATATAAATTACAAAACTGTGAATTTGTTCGTATTGAGTCTGATCTGACCACATATTGACACACTCCCATCATGCTTTGTTCAACGTGATCTAACAATAAGCAACACACAGTTTCTGAAGTTGTATTTAGTGTGAACCAAGTCCATGAACATCATTATATTGATATGTTCACTGGGAGTTTGTTCATTTGTCCGTCTGTGTGTCCCGCTGACTTTCTGTTCAAGCTTTAGTCTGAAGAAACGTTCAAACACTTGGAAAGAAGTCCTTAGACGCATGAAACCAAATTAATGCAACCGAGCTTTCAGAAACTGTGGACTCTCAGGATCTCCTTTTCAGAATGCCGACTGCCTGCTGGACCTTCCTGATGTGGTTATTTCACACAGACTGTATAAGTGGACGTAAAAAGCCTTGAGTTCTGTGTTTTGGTCGTCCCCATTTTGTTTCTTTGCAACCAGTGAACCGCAAGTGACCGTTTCTGGACTGAGGAGAAGTGACTTAGAGACGCAGTATACGTCACCTTGTAGCCCCGCCCCTAAAGCGTCCCCTGCTTTATGGTCTGTTTGACTCTAAATGACCATAATTTACTAAATGAACATCATGCTGTATTGAAGAAGACTTGAAACTAGAGATTGAGACATAAACTCATGTTTACAATGTTTACTGAGGGAATACATCAAGAGAGAAGTAGAGTCATTTATATAGACTTCTATACAACCAGAGAAGTCACCACCTGGTGGTCAGGAGAGAGAATGCAGCTTTAACACATGAAGCATATACTTCTATACAACCAGAGGAGTCTCCCCCTGGTGGTCAGGAGAGAGAATGCAGCTTCAACATGAAGCATATACTTCTATACAACCAGAGGAGTCACCCCGTAGTGGTCAGGAGAGATAATGCAGCTTCAACACGTGAAGCATATACTTCTATACAACCAGAGGAGTCGCCCCCTGGTGGTCAGGAAAGAGAATGCAGCTTCAACACGTGAAGCATAGACTTCTATACAACCAGAGGAGTCGCCCCCTGGTGGTCAGGAGAGAGAATGCAGCTTCAACATGAAGCATAGACTTCTATACAACCAGAGGAGTCGCCCCCTGGTGGTCAGGAGAGAGAATGCAGCTTCAACACGTGAATCATAGACTTCTATACAACCAGAGGAGTCGCCCCCTGGTGGTCAGGAGAGAGAATGCAGCTTCAACATGAAGCATTGCATTCACTCTGTTACTTCCCCTACTGGTTCACTTTCAGTAACACTGGTCTGACCCTGACGGTACGTTGACCCCGACAAGCCAGGTACCGGATCCAGTACTTCCTGAACAGCTCGTCACGAAATCCATAGATGATGGGGCTCATGAAACGGGGGATGACGTAGACGAGCAGGAAGAAGACGTAACGAATCTCCAGACTGAAGCGAGGGAACAGGTAGATGAGCGCCGCCAGAAGGGAAGGAACCACGAAGGTGAGCATGCACAGCAGCAGCTGAAATGGCAGGACGGGGAAATATTAATCGTTATAAATGAGGAACATTTAAAGTCAACACTCTAAAGCCTTTCAACTTGAACTAATATACAGTCTTTCTAACATGTACAAAAACTGCAGGTGATGTATTTTCTTAAAACCACATGAGTATCATTTGGGTATCAGAGTATTGATTACAGAGCTAGCGATCTATTATCCTTAAAGGGCCACTGCATAGCAACTCTGGAGATCTGGTAGGGGAAATGGAATATAATGTTTAAAACAATGTTTGACTTCCATTGGTCCTAAAGGGACTACAGGAAGTGAGACGTCCTCGTCTCAAATCTCCTCTCTCTCTCTCTTTGTCTCTTTGTCTCTTGGTTTCTCTTTCTCTTTATCGCTTCGTATCCTTGTCTCTTGTATTTTGTCTCTTTATCTCTTGGTTTCTTTATCTCTTTGTCTCTCTGTTTTTATCTCTGTATCTCTCTGTCTCTTTGTCTCTTTCTCTTTATCTCTTCGTATCCTTGTCTCTTGTATTTTGTCTCTTTGTCTATCTATCTCTCTATCTCTCTGTCTCTCGGTTTTGATCTCTCTGTTTCTTTGTCTATCTGTTTCTTTGTTTCTTTGTATCTCTGTCTCTCTGTCTCTCTGTCTCTCTGTTTTTATCTATTTATATCTTTGTATCTTTGTCTGTTTGTCTCTCTGTCTTTATCTCTCTGTATATTTATCTCTTTGTATCCTGGTCTCTTTGTCTCTCTGTTTCTTTGTCTCTTTGTCTTTCTGTTTTGATATCTTTATCTCTTTGTCACTTTGTCTCTCTGTTTCTTTGTCTCTCTGTCTCTCTGTTTCTTTGTCTCTCTGTCTCTTTGTCTCTTTGTCTCTCTGTCTCTTTGTCTCTTTGTCTCTCTGTCTCTTTGTCTCTCTGTTTCTTTGTATCTCTGTCTCTCTGTTTCTTTGTCTCTTTGTCTCTCTGTTTCTTTGTCTCTTTGTCTCTTTGTATCCTGGTCTCTTTGTCTCTTTGTCTATCCGTCTCTTTGTCTCTTTGTCTCTTTGTCTCTTTGTCTCTCTGTTTCTTTGTCTCTTTGTCTCTTTGTATCCTGGTCTCTTTGTCTCTTTGTCTATCCGTCTCTTTGTCTCTTTGTCTCTTTGTTTCTCTGTCTCTTTGTCTCTTTGTCTCTCTGTTTCTCTGTCTCTTTGTCTCTTTGTATCCTGGTCTCTTTGTCTCTTTGTCTCTCTGTCTCTTTGTCTCTTTGTCTCTTTGTTTCTTTGTCTCAGACTCATTACAACAACAGATAAGAGTATGGGTAGAATCCTAACGATGCCATCACTGCTCATGAGAGGCGCCTGACCTGCACCCCGTGGATCAGCACGGTGTTCCTGGCTCTCTTCACCGAGGCCAGGCCCGTGGAGGCGGCCCGTGCCGTCAGCATGATCTTGCAGTAGGTGTAGAGCAGCGTCAGGGTCACGAAGGACAGGTACACGCCGTCGAACACGCAGTTCTTGTAGTAGATGGACCGGTGGCGGAAGAGAAGCGGGTGGTCGCAGAAGATGTTGGTGTGGAAGAAGCTCGGCGGCTGGTGGACGGCGGTGATGAGGAGGTCGGTGACGGGCGGGGCGGCGGTGAGGACGAGGATGAAGCAGATGAGGAGGAGGGTGCGCGGGACGGTGCACATGTGGCTGTAGTGCAAAGGGAAGCAGATGGAGACGTAGCGCTCCAACGCCATGCCGGCCAGGATGAGCGGCGTGGAGCGGGTGGTGAGGACCGCCGTCATGATCTGAGGGGAGTACAGTATAAGTAAAGGAGTAGGACTAGTGTAGAAGTACTCAGTTACAAGTAAAGGTACCAGCACCAAAGTACTCATTATGTAGAATAATATACATCATTATATTGCATTATAATTATTGATGTTGTTGCAGCTTTTAATGATTATTTATCTGTTGATTTCATATATTTTGTATTAATAATGTGAGATAAGTTTTGTATCAATCTTGTGCCAGAGTTTGATGAAAGATTACAACAAAATAATAACAAGGTGAAGGTGAGGACAGGTCAGGACAGGTGAAGGTGAGGACAGGTGAGGTGAGGACAGGTGAAGGTGAGAACAGGTGAGGTGAGGACAGGTGAGGACAGGTGAGGTGAGGACAGGTGAAGGTGAGGACAGGTGAGGACAGGTGAAGGTGAGGACAGGTGAGGACAGGTGAGGACAGGTGAAGGTGAGAACAGGTGAGGACAGGTGAGGACAGGTGAGGACAGGTGAAGGTGAGGACAGGTGAGGACAGGTGAGGACAGGTGAAGGTGAGAACAGATAAAGGTGAGAACAGGTGAGGACAGGTGAAGGTGAGAACAGATAAAGGTGAGAACAGGTGAGGACAGGTGAGGCGAGGACTCACCAGGACGCAGCAGACTGAGACGTGGATCTGGCTGAAGAGGTAGTTAATCGAGTAGAGCGCCGTGACCAGGCTGAGCTGCAGGGCGTCGCTGATCACCAAGGAGACGAACATGATGTACCGCGGGTTCTCGTAGAACAGACTGGGGTCAAAGGTCAACGACAGATGGACAATATTCTAATCATTGATTTATGTATTGATGTAACGTCTCAATCGGGGACAGTCAACCTCTTTAACCCCCGACTCCGCGGCGCCCGTTATTGGACAGGAAAAGAGAAAAATAAGTCAAGTGACGTTTGCTAAAGGATCTCCTGAACCACATCGTTGATTAACTTCATTTAAATTGCTGAAATACAGTAAAGCCTTGTGGGAAGAGTTCTATCCGAACAGAAAAAATTCAACTTACCGTTAAGTTTATGTAATTACATAAACCCCGTAACATCGCCGTCATTTTCGGCGGTGGCTGAAACGTTTTACAAAAGCTTTTACAAAAAAAAGCTTTACAAAATCGGATTTCAATAAGCGACACCTCTTTGTAACCCTATGAGCTTGTAGGAGTCTAAAAAACATTCATTCATTCTGTATATTAGTCCCTGAAAAATCTGAGTGCAGCCGGACTGTTTTTTTTCCTACTCATTTTTCGAGTCTGCCTGCTTCTGTGAAGGTGGGAGGTTTCTTAGACTGCATCACACGCCTTCGTCAGACCTTCATGCAAATTTTCTTACCCAGCATGCGTCGAACAAATGGTGAAAAGACATAAAGCTTCTAACTTTGAAATTTTTGAAGCGAACTACACCGTTTTTTTACTAAAACTCCATGGTAATCCCCAATGCTTCGATTTATTGTGATTTGTGATTATTATTGGAGATTCTTTAGGTCATTATCTTTACAAAGAGGGGTCTTACAACTCTGTAAGTTGTTGTTTAGGCCTTTGAACGACTCCATGATGTGGGCCGAAAAGGCATTTTTGGTGCGGCTTGAAAAGGCATTTTTGGGGAATCTCGATAAAATTATGCTCAGATCATGCTGGATGTCCATAGTTATGATCAAAATATGGTATAAAAGTGAGTTATTTGAAAATATAAGTTGCAAATGTAAAAACAGTAACACAACCAGCATTTCACTCACCAGACGCACACAACCCTCCATAACCCTCTGTGTGAAAGGCGTCATCAGTAAATCCTGAGATTCTAGGTTCTAGCTTCACTGACCAATCACAGCGCATGTTAATGGTCACGCTGGCCCTGTGACGAATCAGACGTCCAGACTCTAAAAAGCTTTTCATGTAGTTTAACCAGGCTACTCTTCCACAGAGAAAGAGAGGTGAAATGTGATTGGATAAGAGATGCTGTTAAGCAGCTCCCAAACAGAGTCATACAGAGGCCTGAAGCAGAGCAACAGAGGAAATAAGCTAATAGGGAAAAAATAGTATAATACATGTAGTGTATTTGTGAAAAACAATTACATTATAAAATAGATGTAACTTTTAATTATAAAATAGATATAACTTTGTGATTCTGTTTAGGCCAGCAGAGAAGGCTTAGAAGGCCCTGACGGCCACCACCTGTGCCTCAGGAAGGTGTGTGTGTGTGTGTGTGTGTGTGTGTGTGTGTGTGTGTGTGTGTGTGTGTGTGTGTGTGTGTGTGTGTGTGTGTGCGTGCGTGCGTGCGTGCGTGCGTGTGTGTGTGTGTGTACCTGTGCTTCAGGAAGGTGAGCACCATGCTGCCGTTGCAGGCGCTCAGCAGCAGCCACACCAGCACAGCGACGGTGTTCTTGGTGAGCGCGTTGGAGAAGCTGTCCTTGGAGCCGGCCGTCAGGGCGGAGCTACCGTTCAGCACGGAGGAAGACGAGTTCAGCATCTTCCTCTCAACACGCGGGCAGGTGAGCTTCTGTTCAGGAGCCGCTTGACTTCCTGCAGTTATAGAGAGGAACATGAAGTACTCATCTTCACAGGTATTATTCACTGTGGAGAGATGATAACAAGTACTTATACATTATATATACACATGCTCACCTGGACTCATATTCATTATACATGTATATTTATATATGAGTACATGCTCATATATACATTATATATGTATATGTATATAAGAGTACATGCTCATATATTCATTATATATGTATATGTATATAAGAGTACATGCTCATATATACATTATATATGTATATGTATATAAGAGTACATGCTCATATATACATTATATATGTATATGTATATAAGAGTACATGCTCATATATACATTATATATGTATATGTATATAAGAGTACATGCTCATATATTCATTATATATGTACATGTATATATGAGTACATGCTCACCTGCAAACACACAGTTACTGTTCACTCTGTCAAGAGTTGATGGACTTTAAGAGGAAGATCAAAGAAAACACTCAGTGGACATGATGTTCATATCATAATAATAAAGTTATGATATGAACATAATAACTTTAACATTATGATGTTAATCTCATAATGTTAAAAGTTATGATGTGAACATCCCCTGGTAGGGTCTCCCAAGGCAAACATGTCTCGGGGGAGAGCCCAGACTAAGAGCGGTTAAAAACCCTGGTGCATAGCGGCCCACGGAGTGAAGCTACCTCGACCGGACCAGGGAAACCAGGGCTGCCTCCCGGAGCCAGACCAGGAGGGGAGCTCGTCGGTGAGCGTCTTGCGGTCAGGCTTTCGCCCATGGGGCCCTGTTGGGCTCAGCCCAAAGATACATCATGGATCCTACCCCAGTCGAAGGATTTCAAGTATCCCGGGGTCTTGTTCAGGAGTGAGGGTAAGGTGGAGCTAAAGATGGACAGGAGGATCGGCTGCAGCAGTAAAACAGAAGCTGTACCGGACCTCTTGGTGAAGAGGAGCTGAGCCGGAAGGAGAAGCTCTCAGTTTACTGGTCGTCTACGTTCAACCCTCACCTATGGTCACGAACTCTGGGTCAAGACCCAAAGAACGAGGTCTCGGATACAAGCGGCCGAAATGAGCTTCCTCCGTAGGGCTCAGCCTTAGAGATAGAGTAAGGAGATGAGTTTCCTCCGTAGGGCTCAGCCTTAGAGATAGAGTAAGGAGATGAGCTTCCTCCGTAGGGCTCAGCCTTAGAGATAGAGTAAGGAGATGAGTTTCCTCCGTAGGGCTCAGCCTTAGAGATAGAGTAAGGAGATGAGTTTCCTCCGTAGGGCTCAGCCTTAGAGATAGAGTAAGGAGATGAGTTTCCTCTGTAGGACTCTTAGAGATAGAGTAAGGAGATGAGTTTCCTCTGTAGGACTCTTAGAGATAGAGTAAGGAGATGAGTTTCCTCTGTAGGACTTTTAGAGATAGAGTAAGGAGATGAGTTTCCTCTGTAGGACTCTTAGAGATAGAGTAAGGAGATGAGTTTCCTCTGTAGGACTCTTAGAGATAGAGTAAGGAGATGAGTTTCCTCTGTAGGACTCTTAGAGATAGAGTAAGGAGATGAGTTTCCTCTGTAGGACTCTTAGAGATAGAGTAAGGAGATGAGTTTCCTCTGTAGGACTCTTAGAGATAGAGTAAGGAGATGAGTTTCCTCTGTAGGGCTCAGCCTTAGAGATAGAGTACGGAGATGAGTTTCCTCTGTAGGACTTTTAGAGATAGAGTAAGGAGATGAGTTTCCTCTGTAGGACTCTTAGAGATAGAGTAAGGAGATGAGTTTCCTCTGTAGGACTCTTAGAGATAGAGTAAGGAGATGAGTTTCCTCTGTAGGACTCTTAGAGATAGAGTAAGGAGATGAGTTTCCTCTGTAGGACTCTTAGAGATAGAGTAAGGAGATGAGTTTCCTCTGTAGGACTCTTAGAGATAGAGTAAGGAGATGAGTTTCCTCTGTAGGGCTCAGCCTTAGAGATAGAGTAAGGAGATGAGTTTCCTCTATAGGGCTCATCCTTAGAGATAGAGTAAGGAGATGAGTTTCCTCTGTAGGGCTCAGCCTTAGAGATAGAGTAAGGAGATGAGTTTCCTCTGTAGGACTCTTAGAGATAGAGTAAGGAGATGAGTTTCCTCTGTAGGACTCTTAGAGATAGAGTAAGGAGATGAGTTTCCTCTGTAGGACTCTTAGAGATAGAGTAAGGAGATGAGTTTCCTCTGTAGGACTCTTAGAGATAGAGTAAGGAGATGAGTTTCCTCTATAGGGCTCATCCTTAGAGATAGAGTAAGGAGATGAGTTTCCTCTGTAGGGCTCAGCCTTAGAGATAGAGTAAGGAGATGAGTTTCCTCTATAGGGCTCATCCTTAGAGATAGAGTAAGGAGATGAGTTTCCTCTATAGGGCTCATCCTTAGAGATAGAGTAAGGAGATGAGTTTCCTCTGTAGGGCTCAGCCTTAGAGATAGAGTAAGGAGATGAGTTTCCTCTGTAGGACTCTTAGAGATAGAGTAAGGAGATGAGTTTCCTCTGTAGGACTCTTAGAGATAGAGTAAGGAGATGAGTTTCCTCTGTAGGACTCTTAGAGATAGAGTAAGGAGATGAGTTTCCTCTGTAGGACTCTTAGAGATAGAGTAAGGAGATGAGTTTCCTCTATAGGGCTCATCCTTAGAGATAGAGTAAGGAGATGAGTTTCCTCTGTAGGGCTCAGCCTTAGAGATAGAGTAAGGAGATGAGTTTCCTCTATAGGGCTCATCCTTAGAGATAGAGTAAGGAGATGAGTTTCCTCTATAGGGCTCATCCTTAGAGATAGAGTAAGGAGATGAGTTTCCTCTGTAGGGCTCAGCCTTAGAGATAGAGTAAGGAGATGAGTTTCCTCTGTAGGGCTCTTAGAGATAGAGTAAGGAGATGAGTTTCCTCTGTAGGACTCTTAGAGATAGAGTAAGGAGATGAGTTTCCTCTGTAGGACTCTTAGAGATAGAGTAAGGAGATGAGTTTCCTCTGTAGGACTCTTAGAGATAGAGTAAGGAGATGAGTTTCCTCTGTAGGACTCTTAGAGATAGAGTAAGGAGATGAGTTTCCTCTGTAGGACTCTTAGAGATAGAGTAAGGAGATGAGTTTCCTCTGTAGGACTCTTAGAGATAGAGTAAGGAGATGAGTTTCCTCTGTAGGACTCTTAGAGATAGAGTAAGGAGATGAGTTTCCTCTGTAGGACTCTTAGAGATAGAGTAAGGAGATGAGTTTCCTCTGTAGGGCTCAGCCTTAGAGATAGAGTAAGGAGATGAGTTTCCTCTATAGGGCTCAGCCTTAGAGATAGAGTAAGGAGATGAGTTTCCTCTATAGGGCTCAGCCTTAGAGATAGAGTAAGGAGATGAGTTTCCTCTATAGGGCTCATCCTTAGAGATAGAGTAAGGAGATGAGTTTCCTCTGTAGGACTCTTAGAGATAGAGTAAGGAGATGAGTTTCCTCTATAGGGCTCAGCCTTAGAGATAGAGTAAGGAGATGAGTTTCCTCTGTAGGGCTCAGCCTTAGAGATAGAGTAAGGAGATGAGTTTCCTCTGTAGGGCTCAGCCTTAGAGATAGAGTAAGGAGATGAGTTTCCTCTATAGGGCTCATCCTTAGAGATAGAGTAAGGAGATGAGTTTCCTCTATAGGGCTCATCCTTAGAGATAGAGTAAGGAGATGAGTTTCCTCTGTAGGGCTCAGCCTTAGAGATAGAGTAAGGAGATGAGTTTCCTCTGTAGGGCTCTTAGAGATAGAGTAAGGAGATGAGTTTCCTCTGTAGGACTCTTAGAGATAGAGTAAGGAGATGAGTTTCCTCTGTAGGACTCTTAGAGATAGAGTAAGGAGATGAGTTTCCTCTGTAGGACTCTTAGAGATAGAGTAAGGAGATGAGTTTCCTCTGTAGGACTCTTAGAGATAGAGTAAGGAGATGAGTTTCCTCTGTAGGACTCTTAGAGATAGAGTAAGGAGATGAGTTTCCTCTGTAGGACTCTTAGAGATAGAGTAAGGAGATGAGTTTCCTCTGTAGGACTCTTAGAGATAGAGTAAGGAGATGAGTTTCCTCTGTAGGACTCTTAGAGATAGAGTAAGGAGATGAGTTTCCTCTGTAGGGCTCAGCCTTAGAGATAGAGTAAGGAGATGAGTTTCCTCTATAGGGCTCAGCCTTAGAGATAGAGTAAGGAGATGAGTTTCCTCTATAGGGCTCAGCCTTAGAGATAGAGTAAGGAGATGAGTTTCCTCTATAGGGCTCATCCTTAGAGATAGAGTAAGGAGATGAGTTTCCTCTGTAGGACTCTTAGAGATAGAGTAAGGAGATGAGTTTCCTCTATAGGGCTCAGCCTTAGAGATAGAGTAAGGAGATGAGTTTCCTCTGTAGGGCTCAGCCTTAGAGATAGAGTAAGGAGATGAGTTTCCTCTGTAGGGCTCAGCCTTAGAGATAGAGTAAGGAGATGAGTTTCCTCTGTAGGGCTCAGCCTTAGAGATAGAGTAAGGAGATGAGTTTCCTCTGTAGGACTCAGCCTTAGAGATAGAGTAAGGAGATGAGTTTCCTCTGTAGGACTCTTAGAGATAGAGTAAGGAGATGAGTTTCCTCTGTAGGGCTCTTAGAGATAGAGTAAGGAGATGAGTTTCCTCTGTAGGACTCTTAGAGATAGAGTAAGGAGATGAGTTTCCTCTGGAGGACTCTTAGAGATAGAGTAAGGAGATGAGTTTCCTCTGTAGGACTCTTAGAGATAGAGTAAGGAGATGAGTTTCCTCTGTAGGACTCTTAGAGATAGAGTAAGGAGATGAGTTTCCTCTGTAGGACTCTTAGAGATAGAGTAAGGAGATGAGTTTCCTCTGTAGGACTCTTAGAGATAGAGTAAGGAGATGAGTTTCCTCTGTAGGGCTCAGCCTTAGAGATAGAGTAAGGAGATGAGTTTCCTCTGTAGGGCTCAGCCTTAGAGATAGAGTAAGGAGATGAGTTTCCTCTGTAGGGCTCAGCCTTAGAGATAGAGTAAGGAGCTCGGACATCAAGAGGAGCTTGGAGTTGAGGCGCTGCTCCTTCGTGTCTAAAGGAGTCAGCTGAGGTGTTCAGCATCTAGTCAGGATGCCTCCTGGATTCCTCCATTGAGGTTTTCAGGCTCGTCCAACTGGTAGGAGACCCTGAGGAGACCCAGGACTCGCTGAAGCAGTGATTCTCAACTGGTGGGACCCGTTTTCAGTGGGTCGCGACCTTTGTCCTTTGCCTGAAAAAATAAAAAGTTTTATTTTATTTTTTCCATTCTGTGGTTTTATTCTGAAGGGCCTTTTTTATGCAGTGGAGTGTCGTTATTTTGCCGGCTCTGGTTTCAACTGGTTTTGCACTTGTCCCTCCATGTTTTCAGCAGCGTGGGCCAGGTTGGGTCAAACATCCTGATATGAGGGAGACTCTGGGTTTTTAGGATAATTAAATTAAACAGCCTACTGAAAATAACATTCACAACTGATGGCGCTGCCTGCATGACAGGAAAACACTCTGGGCTCGTGAGGAGAATTGAGTGCTGCTTAATTTTCTGTAAAGCACAATGTTTTTCAGTATTTACTGATGAGGTAATCACAAGAAAAGTTCATTTTGTATGAATCCTTTTGAATTAGTGGAAAAGCTGCTCCTCCAGACAGTGACTTGTTCCACAGTAAAGTGTTGGTCATAGATTCAGTGAGTGAGTATTCTCAGGTAAAGTTAGGTCATGTGAGTCTTTTTAAACTACTTCTTGTTTGTGCATGAAAGCTGTTGAGTCTGTTTACAAATGGCTGAAGATTCTGAATGGTTATGGATGTTGTAATACCTCGTGTCCTGAAGATGCACTTTGGGTTTTTAATTAAAATGCAACTAATTGAGTGTAAAAAGGGAATAGTTCCCTCTCTATCATCGCCACCAGCTGCTCGTTTTGGTTTATCATTAAACTTGTTGTTGTGTTACATATTCTGTACTCTCTCAGGTTCAGACTGCACCATCTTTTCATTACATACATCTGAGAAGTTGAGAATGTTCTATGAGCCAGACCAGTTGAGAACCAGTGTTCTAGGAGCCAGACCAGTTGAGAACCAGTGTTCTAGGAGTCAGACCAGTTGAGAACCAGTGCTCTAGGAGCCAGACCAGTTGAGAACCAGTGCTCTAGGAGTCAGACCAGTTGAGAACCAGTGCTCTAGGAGCCAGACCAGTTGAGAACCAGTGTTCTAGGAGTCAGACCAGTTGAGAACCAGTGTGCTAGGAGTCAGACCAGTTGAGAACCAGTGTTCTAGGAGCCAGACCAGTTGAGAACCAGTGTGCTAGGAGTCAGACCAGTTGAGAACCAGTGCTCTAGGAGCCAGACCAGTTGAGAACCAGTGCTCTAGGAGTCAGACCAGTTGAGAACCAGTGCTCTAGGAGCCAGACCAGTTGAGAACCAGTGTTCTAGGAGCCAGACCAGTTGAGAACCAGTGTTCTAGGAGCCAGACCAGTTGAGAACCAGTGTTCTAGGAGCCAGACCAGTTGAGAACCAGTGTTCTATGAGCCAGACCAGTTGAGAACCAGTGTTCTAGGAGTCAGACCAGTTGAGAACCAGTGTTCTAGGAGCCAGACCAGTTGAGAACCAGTGCTCTAGGAGTCAGACCAGTTGAGAACCAGTGTTCTAGGAGTCAGACCAGTTGAGAACCAGTGCTCTAGGAGTCAGACCAGTTGAGAACCAGTGTTCTAGGAGCCAGACCAGTTGAGAACCAGTGCTCTAGGAGCCAGACCAGTTGAGAACCAGTGTTCTAGGAGTCAGACCAGTTGAGAACCAGTGTTCTAGGAGCCAGACCAGTTGAGAACCAGTGCTCTAGGAGCCAGACCAGTTGAGAACCAGTGCTCTAGGAGCCAGACCAGTTGAGAACCAGTGTTCTAGGAGTCAGACCAGTTGAGAACCAGTGCTCTAGGAGCCAGACCAGTTGAGAACCAGTGTTCTAGGAGCCAGACCAGTTGAGAACCAGTGCTCTAGGAGCCAGACCAGTTGAGAACCAGTGCTCTAGGAGCCAGACCAGTTGAGAACCAGTGCGCTGGAGGGATTATATCTCCCAGCTGACTGGGAACGCCTGGGATCCCAGAATGATCTGCAAGTGTTGCTGGTGAGAGGGATATTCATAATATTCATTTCATAATGTTCATTTCATAATATTCATTTCATATTGTTCTTTATGAAGATCTGTTATGAAGTTCCTCTCGTACTAAATAAAATCTGGAAGAAGATTTTTCACATTTGATTTGAGATTTATTCATTTTGACAAAAGAACATAAAACATATAATACAAACATGTATATTAATACATTTCATACGAACCGTCTTCAGCAGCTCTTTGATATTCACTCTTTAAAGAAAACAAGAAGCGCATTAGACAAGAATATCATATGACATCAAATATTAATAATAACCATACTAATGACAGCAAAGGCAATAATAAATAATAATATTACCCATACAAATAATAACAATAACAATACTAAATCATAATAAATAATATGAATAACCACACTTATAATTACAATAGTAATAATAACCATAAGAATAATAAGAATAGCAATATAAAATCACAATAAATAATAATAATAATAATAATACAAATTATAATGACCACACTAATAATAACAATAGTAATAATAAAGCAGAATAAGACATAATAATAATAATAATAATAATAATAATAATAATAATAATAATAATAATAACCACACTCATTTTAACAATAGTAATAATAAATCATAATAATAAATCATAATAATAACGATAATAATATTAACAATAGCAATAATAAATCATAATAATAACGATAATAATATTAACAATAGCAATAATAAATCATAATAATAATAATACTATTATCAATAGCAATAATAAATCATAATAATAACGATAATAATATTAACAATAGCAATAATAAATCATAATAATACATGCATGTGTTAAAGGTACTCAAAGGTAAAAACATAAACAGTTAAATCAAAAACAATAGAAACAAAGCAGAGAAAAAACAGGAAAGAATAAAATCACAAATTACCACAATATCAACACAGAATTATTTATAAAAGCGACATAAAATATATTAAAAAAAGTTTAAAGAAGAAAGAAACACAAGTGCTCATCACCTGTATAGAAGCAACAGTATTGCATGATAATAATAATATTAGTGGTGATAATAACTTGATTGTTCCTCTCACCTGTTCATCTCCGGCTCCTCCGGCCGGCCGGCTCATTTATGAGGTCTGTATTGATCCGGTTGCCATAGAGACGGGTTGTGATGTCACAGGTTAATAACGTTAATATTATCTGAGTTGAGCAGAACGACATTCATTTTAAATTCAGGATTGTATTACATGTTTTATTTCCTGTGTTTATGTTTAGAAAAACCTGAAAATGATGAGATCATAATGATCTGAAGATGAAGAGTTATTAAAGATATGATGAGGAATGAACCGGTGGAAATGTTATGTCACCAGGTGAGGAAAGGAGACATGAGGACAGGAAAGGAGACATGAGGACAGGAAAGGAGACATGAGGACAGGAAAGGAGACATGAGGACAGGAAAGGAGACATGAGGAGAGGAAAGGAGACATGAGGACAGGAAAGGAGACATGATGAGAGGAAAGGAGACATGAGGACAGGAAAGGAGACATGAGGACAGGAAAGGAGACATGAGGACAGGAAATGAGACATGAGGAGAGTAAAGGAGACATGAGGACAGGAAAGGAGACATGAGGACAGGAAAGGAGACATGAGGACAGGAAAGGAGACATGAGGACAGGAAAGGAGACATGAGGACAGGAAAGGAGACATGAGGACAGGAAATGAGACATGAGGAGAGTAAAGGAGACATGAGGACAGGAAAGGAGACATGAGGACAGGAAAGGAGACATGAGGACAGGAAAGGAGACATGATGAGAGGAAAGGAGACATGAGGACAGGAAAGGAGACATGAGGAGAGTAAAGGAGACATGAGGACAGGAAAGGAGACATGAGGACAGGAAAGGAGACATGAGGACAGGAAAGGAGACATGATGAGAGGAAAGGAGACATGAGGACAGGAAAGGAGACATGAGGACAGGAAAGGAGACATGAGGACAGGAAAGGAGACATGAGGAGAGTAAAGGAGACATGAGGACAGGAAAGGAGACATGAGGACAGGAAAGGAGACATGAGGACAGGAAAGGAGACATGATGAGAGGAAAGGAGACATGAGGACAGGAAAGGAGACAAGAGGACAGGAAAGGAGACATGGGGACAGGAAAGGAGACATGAGGAGACATCAGGAGACACGAGGAGACATCAGGAGACATGATGAGAGGAAAGGAGACACGGGGAGAGATCAGGAGACATGAGGAGAGTAAAGGAGACATGAGGACAGGAAAGGAGACATGAGGACAGGAAAGGAGACATGAGGAGAGTAAAGGAGACATGAGGACAGGAAAGGAGACATGAGGACAGGAAAGGAGACATGAGGAGAGTAAAGGAGACATGAGGACAGGAAAGGAGACATGAGGACAGGAAAGGAGACATGAGGACAGGAAAGGAGACATGATGAGAGGAAATGAGACATGAGGACAGGAAAGGAGACAAGAGGACAGGAAAGGAGACATGGGGACAGGAAAGGAGACATGAGGAGACATCAGGAGACATGATGAGAGGAAAGGAGACACGAGGAGACATCAGGAGACATGATGAGAGGAAAGGAGACATCAGGACAGGAAAGGAGACATGAGGAGAGTAAAGGAGACATGATGAGAGGAAAGGAGACATGAGGACAGGAAAGGAGACATGAGGAGAGTAAAGGAGACATGATGAGAGGAAAGGAGACATGAGGACAGGAAAGGAGACATGAGGACAGGAAAGGAGACATGAGGAGACATGAGGAGAGTAAAGGAGACATGAGGAGACATGAGGAGACATGAGGAGAGGAAAGGAGACATGAGGACAGGAAAGGAGACATGAGGACAGGAAAGGAGACATGAGGAGACATCAGGAGACATCAGGAGACATGAGGAGAGGAAAGGAGACATGAGGAGACATGAGGAGACATGAGGACAGGAAAGGAGACATGAGGAGAGGAAAGGAGACATGAGGACAGGAAAGGAGACATGAGGACAGGAAAGGAGACATGATGAGAGGAAAGGAGACATGAGGACAGGAAAGGAGACATGAGGAGAGTAAAGGAGACATGAGGACAGGAAAGGAGACATGAGGACAGGAAAGGAGACATGAGGACAGGAAAGGAGACATGATGAGAGGAAAGGAGACATGAGGACAGGAAAGGAGACATGAGGACAGGAAAGGAGACATGAGGACAGGAAAGGAGACATGAGGACAGGAAAGGAGACATGAGGAGAGTAAAGGAGACATGAGGACAGGAAAGGAGACATGAGGACAGGAAAGGAGACATGAGGACAGGAAAGGAGACATGATGAGAGGAAAGGAGACATGAGGACAGGAAAGGAGACATGAGGACAGGAAAGGAGACATGATGAGAGGAAAGGAGACATGAGGACAGGAAAGGAGACATGAGGAGAGTAAAGGAGACATGAGGACAGGAAAGGAGACATGAGGACAGGAAAGGAGACATGAGGACAGGAAAGGAGACATGATGAGAGGAAAGGAGACATGAGGACAGGAAAGGAGACATGAGGACAGGAAAGGAGACATGAGGAGAGTAAAGGAGACATGAGGACAGGAAAGGAGACATGAGGACAGGAAAGGAGACATGAGGACAGGAAAGGAGACATGATGAGAGGAAAGGAGACATGAGGACAGGAAAGGAGACAAGAGGACAGGAAAGGAGACATGGGGACAGGAAAGGAGACATGAGGAGACATCAGGAGACACGAGGAGACATCAGGAGACATGATGAGAGGAAAGGAGACACGGGGAGAGATCAGGAGACATGAGGAGAGTAAAGGAGACATGAGGACAGGAAAGGAGACATGAGGACAGGAAAGGAGACATGAGGAGAGTAAAGGAGACATGAGGACAGGAAAGGAGACATGAGGACAGGAAAGGAGACATGAGGAGAGTAAAGGAGACATGAGGACAGGAAAGGAGACATGAGGACAGGAAAGGAGACATGAGGACAGGAAAGGAGACATGATGAGAGGAAAGGAGACATGAGGACAGGAAAGGAGACAAGAGGACAGGAAAGGAGACATGGGGACAGGAAAGGAGACATGAGGAGACATCAGGAGACATGATGAGAGGAAAGGAGACACGAGGAGACATCAGGAGACATGATGAGAGGAAAGGAGACATCAGGACAGGAAAGGAGACATGAGGAGAGTAAAGGAGACATGATGAGAGGAAAGGAGACATGAGGACAGGAAAGGAGACATGAGGAGAGTAAAGGAGACATGATGAGAGGAAAGGAGACATGAGGACAGGAAAGGAGACATGAGGACAGGAAAGGAGACATGAGGAGACATGAGGAGAGTAAAGGAGACATGAGGAGACATGAGGAGACATGAGGAGAGGAAAGGAGACATGAGGACAGGAAAGGAGACATGAGGACAGGAAAGGAGACATGAGGAGACATCAGGAGACATCAGGAGACATGAGGAGAGGAAAGGAGACATGAGGAGACATGAGGAGACATGAGGACAGGAAAGGAGACATGAGGAGAGGAAAGGAGACATGAGGACAGGAAAGGAGACATGAGGACAGGAAAGGAGACATGAGGACAGGAAAGGAGACATGAGGACAGGAAAGGAGACATGATGAGAGTAAAGGAGACATGAGGACAGGAAAGGAGACATGAGGACAGGAAAGGAGACATGAGGACAGGAAAGGAGACATGATGAGAGGAAAGGAGACATGAGGACAGGAAAGGAGACATGAGGACAGGAAAGGAGACATGAGGACAGGAAAGGAGACATGAGGACAGGAAAGGAGACATGAGGAGAGTAAAGGAGACATGAGGACAGGAAAGGAGACATGAGGACAGGAAAGGAGACATGAGGACAGGAAAGGAGACATGATGAGAGGAAAGGAGACATGAGGACAGGAAAGGAGACAAGAGGACAGGAAAGGAGACATGGGGACAGGAAAGGAGACATGAGGAGACATCAGGAGACACGAGGAGACATCAGGAGACATGATGAGAGGAAAGGAGACACGAGGAGAGATCAGGAGACATGAGGAGAGTAAAGGAGACATGAGGACAGGAAAGGAGACATGAGGACAGGAAAGGAGACATGAGGAGAGTAAAGGAGACATGAGGACAGGAAAGGAAACATGAGGACAGGAAAGGAGACATGAGGAGAGTAAAGGAGACATGAGGACAGGAAAGGAGACATGAGGACAGGAAAGGAGACATGAGGACAGGAAAGGAGACATGATGAGAGGAAAGGAGACATGAGGACAGGAAAGGAGACAAGAGGACAGGAAAGGAGACATGGGGACAGGAAAGGAGACATGAGGAGACATCAGGAGACACGAGGAGACATCAGGAGACATGATGAGAGGAAAGGAGACACGAGGAGACATCAGGAGACATGATGAGAGGAAAGGAGACATCAGGACAGGAAAGGAGACATGAGGAGAGTAAAGGAGACATGATGAGAGGAAAGGAGACATGAGGACAGGAAAGGAGACATGAGGAGAGTAAAGGAGACATGATGAGAGGAAAGGAGACATGAGGACAGGAAAGGAGACATGAGGACAGGAAAGGAGACATGAGGAGACATGAGGAGAGTAAAGGAGACATGAGGAGACATGAGGAGACATGAGGAGACATGAGGAGAGGAAAGGAGACATGAGGACAGGAAAGGAGACATGAGGACAGGAAAGGAGACATGAGGAGACATGAGGAGACATCAGGAGACATGAGGAGAGGAAAGGAGACATGAGGAGACATGAGGAGACATGAGGACAGGAAAGGAGACATGAGGAGAGGAAAGGAGACATGAGGACAGGAAAGGAGACATGAGGACAGGAAAGGAGACATGAGGAGAGGAAAGGAGACACGAGGAGAGGAAAGGAGACATGATGAGAGGAAAGGAGACATGAGGAGAGTAAAGGAGACACGAGGAGAGTAAAGGAGACATGATGAGAGGAAAGGAGACATGAGGAGAGTAAAGGAGACATGAGGAGAGTAAAGGAGACATGAGGAGAGTAAAGGAGACATGAGGACAGGAAAGGAGACATGAGGACAGGAAAGGAGACATGAGGACAGGAAAGGAGACATGAGGACAGGAAAGGAGACATGATGAGAGGAAAGGAGACATGAGGACAGGAAAGGAGACATGAGGACAGGAAAGGAGACATGAGGAGAGGAAAGGAGACATGAGGACAGGAAAGGAGACATGAGGACAGGAAAGGAGACATGAGGACAGGAAAGGAGACATGAGGAGAGGAAAGGAGACATGAGGAGACATGAGGAGACATGAGGACAGGAAAGGAGACATGAGGAGAGGAAAGGAGACATGAGGACAGGAAAGGAGACATGAGGAGAGGAAAGGAGACATGAGGACAGGAAAGGAGACATGAGGACAGGAAAGGAGACATGAGGACAGGAAAGGAGACATGAGGAGAGGAAAGGAGACATGAGGAGAGGAAAGGAGACATGAAGACAGGAAAGGAGACATGAGGAGACATCAGGAGACATGAGGAGAGGAAATGAGACAAGAGGACAGGAAAGGAGACATGATGAGAGGAAAGGAGACATGAGGACAGGAAAGGAGACAAGAGGACAGGAAAGGAGACATGAGGAGACATCAGGAGACATGAGGAGAGGAAAGGAGACATGAGGAGAGGAAAGGAGACATGAGGACAGGAAAGGAGACATGAGGAGACATCAGGAGACATGAGGAGAGGAAAGGAGACAAGAGGACAGGAAAGGAGACATGATGAGAGGAAAGGAGACATGAGGACAGGAAAGGAGAAATGAGGAGACATCAGGAGACATGAGGAGAGGAAAGGAGACAAGAGGACAGGAAAGGAGACATGATGAGAGGAAAGGAGACATGAGGACAGGAAAGGAGACATGAGGAGACATCAGGAGACACGAGGAGACATCAGGAGACATGATGAGAGGAAAGGAGACATGATGAGAGGAAAGGAGACACAAGGAGACATCAGGAGACATGATGAGAGGAAAGGAGACATGAGGACAGGAAAGGAGACATGAGGAGAGTAAAGGAGACATGAGGAGACATGAGGAGACATGAGGAGAGTAAAGGAGACATGATGAGAGGAAAGGAGACATGAGGACAGGAAAGGAGACATGAGGAGAGTAAAGGAGACATGATGAGAGGAAAGGAGACATGAGGAGACATGAGGAGAGTAAAGGAGACATGATGAGAGGAAAGGAGACATGAGGACAGGAAAGGAGACATGAGGAGAGTAAAGGAGACATGATGAGAGGAAAGGAGACATGAGGACAGGAAAGGAGACATGAGGAGAGTAAAGGAGACATGAGGAGAGGAAAGGAGACATGATGAGAGGAAAGGAGACATGAGGAGAGTAAAGGAGACATCAGGAGACATGAGGAGAGTAAAGGAGACATGATGAGAGGAAAGGAGACATGAGGAGAGTAAAGGAGACATGAGGACAGGAAAGGAGACATGAGGACAGGAAAGGAGACATGAGGAGAGGAAAGGAGACATGAGGACAGGAAAGGAGACATGAGGACAGGAAAGGAGACATGAGGAGAGGAAAGGAGACATGAGGACAGGAAAGGAGACATGAGGACAGGAAAGGAGACATGAGGAGAGGAAAGGAGACATGAGGACAGGAAAGGAGACATGAGGAGAGGAAAGGAGACATGAGGACAGGAAAGGAGACATGAGGAGAGGAAAGGAGACATGAGGACAGGAAAGGAGACATGAGGAGAGGAAAGGAGACATGAGGACAGGAAAGGAGACATGAGGACAGGAAAGGAGACATGAGGAGAGGAAAGGAGACATGAGGACAGGAAAGGAGACATGAGGACAGGAAAGGAGACATGAGGACAGGAAAGGAGACATGAGGACAGGAAAGGAGACATGAGGAGAGTAAAGGAGACATGATGAGAGGAAAGGAGACATGAGGAGACATGAGGAGACATGAGGACAGGAAAGGAGACATGAGGAGAGGAAAGGAGACATGAGGACAGGAAAGGAGACATGAGGAGAGGAAAGGAGACATGAGGACAGGAAAGGAGACATGAGGACAGGAAAGGAGACATGAGGACAGGAAAGGAGACATGAAGACAGGAAAGGAGACATGAGGAGAGGAAAGGAGACATGAGGAGAGGAAAGGAGACATGAGGACAGGAAAGGAGACATGAGGAGACATCAGGAGACATGAGGAGAGGAAAGGAGACAAGAGGACAGGAAAGGAGACATGATGAGAGGAAAGGAGACATGAGGACAGGAAAGGAGACAAGAGGACAGGAAAGGAGACATGAGGAGACATCAGGAGACATGAGGAGAGGAAAGGAGACAAGAGGACAGGAAAGGAGACATGATGAGAGGAAAGGAGACATGAGGACAGGAAAGGAGACAAGAGGACAGGAAAGGAGACATGAGGACAGGAAAGGAGACATGAGGAGACATCAGGAGACATGAGGAGAGGAAAGGAGACAAGAGGACAGGAAAGGAGACATGATGAGAGGAAAGGAGACATGAGGACAGGAAAGGAGACATGAGGAGACATCAGGAGACACGAGGAGACATCAGGAGACATGATGAGAGGAAAGGAGACATGATGAGAGGAAAGGAGACACAAGGAGACATCAGGAGACATGATGAGAGGAAAGGAGACATGAGGACAGGAAAGGAGACATGAGGAGAGTAAAGGAGACATGAGGACAGGAAAGGAGACATGAGGACAGGAAAGGAGACATGAGGAGAGTAAAGGAGACATGATGAGAGGAAAGGAGACATGAGGAGACATGAGGAGACATGAGGACAGGAAAGGAGACATGAGGAGAGGAAAGGAGACATGAGGACAGGAAAGGAGACATGAGGAGAGGAAAGGAGACATGAGGACAGGAAAGGAGACATGAGGACAGGAAAGGAGACATGAGGACAGGAAAGGAGACATGAAGACAGGAAAGGAGACATGAGGAGAGGAAAGGAGACATGAGGAGAGGAAAGGAGACATGAGGACAGGAAAGGAGACATGAGGAGACATCAGGAGACATGAGGAGAGGAAAGGAGACAAGAGGACAGGAAAGGAGACATGATGAGAGGAAAGGAGACATGAGGACAGGAAAGGAGACAAGAGGACAGGAAAGGAGACATGAGGAGACATCAGGAGACATGAGGAGAGGAAAGGAGACAAGAGGACAGGAAAGGAGACATGATGAGAGGAAAGGAGACATGAGGACAGGAAAGGAGACAAGAGGACAGGAAAGGAGACATGAGGACAGGAAAGGAGACATGAGGAGACATCAGGAGACATGAGGAGAGGAAAGGAGACAAGAGGACAGGAAAGGAGACATGATGAGAGGAAAGGAGACATGAGGACAGGAAAGGAGACATGAGGAGACATCAGGAGACACGAGGAGACATCAGGAGACATGATGAGAGGAAAGGAGACATGATGAGAGGAAAGGAGACACAAGGAGACATCAGGAGACATGATGAGAGGAAAGGAGACATGAGGACAGGAAAGGAGACATGAGGAGAGGAAAGGAGACATGAGGACAGGAAAGGAGACATGAGGAGAGGAAAGGAGACATGAGGACAGGAAAGGAGACATGAGGACAGGAAAGGAGACATGAGGACAGGAAAGGAGACATGAAGACAGGAAAGGAGACATGAGGAGAGGAAAGGAGACATGAGGAGAGGAAAGGAGACATGAGGACAGGAAAGGAGACATGAGGAGACATCAGGAGACATGAGGAGAGGAAAGGAGACAAGAGGACAGGAAAGGAGACATGATGAGAGGAAAGGAGACATGAGGACAGGAAAGGAGACAAGAGGACAGGAAAGGAGACATGAGGAGACATCAGGAGACATGAGGAGAGGAAAGGAGACAAGAGGACAGGAAAGGAGACATGATGAGAGGAAAGGAGACATGAGGACAGGAAAGGAGACAAGAGGACAGGAAAGGAGACATGAGGACAGGAAAGGAGATATGAGGAGACATCAGGAGACATGAGGAGAGGAAAGGAGACAAGAGGACAGGAAAGGAGACATGATGAGAGGAAAGGAGACATGAGGACAGGAAAGGAGACATGAGGAGACATCAGGAGACACGAGGAGACATCAGGAGACATGATGAGAGGAAAGGAGACATGATGAGAGGAAAGGAGACACAAGGAGACATCAGGAGACATGATGAGAGGAAAGGAGACATGAGGACAGGAAAGGAGACATGAGGAGAGTAAAGGAGACATGAGGAGACATGAGGAGACATGAGGAGAGTAAAGGAGACATGATGAGAGGAAAGGAGACATGAGGACAGGAAAGGAGACATGAGGAGAGTAAAGGAGACATGATGAGAGGAAAGGAGACATGAGGAGACATGAGGAGAGTAAAGGAGACATGATGAGAGGAAAGGAGACATGAGGACAGGAAAGGAGACATGAGGAGAGTAAAGGAGACATGAGGAGAGTAAAGGAGACATGAGGAGAGTAAAGGAGACATGATGAGAGGAAAGGAGACATGAGGAGAGTAAAGGAGACATCAGGAGACATGAGGAGAGTAAAGGAGACATGATGAGAGGAAAGGAGACATGAGGAGAGTAAAGGAGACATCAGGAGACATGAGGAGAGTAAAGGAGACATGATGAGAGGAAAGGAGACATGAGGAGAGTAAAGGAGACATGAGGAGAGTAAAGGAGACATGAGGACAGGAAAGGAGACATGAGGACAGGAAAGGAGACATGAGGAGACATCAGGAGACATGAGGAGAGTAAAGGAGACATGATGAGAGGAAAGGAGACATGAGGAGACATCAGGAGACATGAGGAGACATCAGGAGACATGAGGAGAGTAAAGGAGACATGATGAGAGGAAAGGAGACATGAGGAGAGTAAAGGAGACATCAGGAGACATGAGGAGAGTAAAGGAGACATGATGAGAGGAAAGGAGACATGAGGAGAGTAAAGGAGACATGAGGAGAGTAAAGGAGACATGAGGACAGGAAAGGAGACATGAGGACAGGAAAGGAGACATGAGGACAGGAAAGGAGACATGAGGAGACATCAGGAGACACGAGGAGAGGAAAGGAGACATGATGAGAGGAAAGGAGACATGAGGAGACATCAGGAGACATGAGGAGAGGAAAGGAGACATGATGAGAGGAAAGGAGACATGAGGAGACATCAGGAGACATGAGGAGAGTAAAGGAGACATGAGGACAGGAAAGGAGACATGAGGAGAGTAAAGGAGACATGAGGAGAGTAAAGGAGACATGATGAGAGGAAAGGAGACATGAGGAGACCATCAGGAGACATGATGAGAGGAAAGGAGACATGAGGAGACATCAGGAGACATGATGAGAGGAAAGGAGACATGAGGAGAGTAAAGGAGACATGAGGAGACATAGGGAGAGTAAAGGAGACATGAGGAGAGTAAATGAGACATGAGGAGACATAGGGAGAGTAAAGGAGACATGAGGAGACATGAGGAGAGTAAAGGAGACATGAGGAGACATGAGGAGAGTAAAGGATACATGAGGAGACATGAGGAGAGTAAAGGATACATGAGGAGACATGAGGAGAGTAAAGGAGACATGAGGAGACATGAGGAGAGTAAAGGAGACATCAGGAGACATGAGGAGACATGAGGAGAGTAAAGGAGACATGAGGAGACATGAGGAGACATGAGGAGACATGAGGAGAGTAAAGGAGACATGAGGAGACATGAGGAGACATGAGGAGACATGAGGAGATTAAAGGAGACATGAGGAGACGTGAGGAGAATAAAGGAGACATGACGAGAGTAAAGGAGACATGAGGAGACATGAGGAGAGTAAAGGAGACATGAGGAGACATGAGGAGAGTAAAGGAGACATGAGGAGACATGAGGAGACATGAGGAGACATGTGGAGAGTAAAGGAGACATGAGGAGACATCAGGAGACATCAGGAGACATGAGGAGAGTAAAGGAGACATGATGAGAGGAAAGGAGACATGAGGAGAGTAAATGAGACATTAGGAGACATAGGGAGAGTAAAGGAGACATGAGGAGACATAGGGAGAGTAAAGGAGACATGAGGAGACATGATGAGAGTAAAGGAGACATGAGGAGAGGAAAGGAGACATGAGGAGAGTAAAGGAGACATGAGGAGACATAGGGAGAGTAAAGGAGACATGAGGAGACATGAGGAGAGTAAAGGAGACATGAGGAGACATGAGGAGAGGAAAGGAGACATGAGGAGAGTAAAGGAGACATGAGGAGAGTAAAGGAGACATGATGAGAGGAAAGGAGACATGAGGAGAGTAAAGGAGACATGAGGAGAGTAAAGGAGACATGATGAGAGGAAAGGAGACATGAGGAGAGTAAAGGAGACATGAGGAGAGTAAAGGAGACATGATGAGAGGAAAGGAGACATGAGGAGACCATCAGGAGACATGATGAGAGGAAAGGAGACATGAGGAGACATCAGGAGACATGATGAGAGGAAAGGAGACATGAGGAGAGTAAAGGAGACATGAGGAGACATAGGGAGAGTAAAGGAGACATGAGGAGAGTAAATGAGACATGAGGAGACATAGGGAGAGTAAAGGAGACATGAGGAGACATGAGGAGAGTAAAGGAGACATGAGGAGACATGAGGAGAGTAAAGGATACATGAGGAGACATGAGGAGAGTAAAGGATACATGAGGAGACATGAGGAGAGTAAAGGAGACATGAGGAGACATGAGGAGAGTAAAGGAGACATCAGGAGACATGAGGAGACATGAGGAGAGTAAAGGAGACATGAGGAGACATGAGGAGACATGAGGAGACATGAGGAGAGTAAAGGAGACATGAGGAGACATGAGGAGACATGAGGAGACATGAGGAGATTAAAGGAGACATGAGGAGACGTGAGGAGAATAAAGGAGACATGACGAGAGTAAAGGAGACATGAGGAGACATGAGGAGAGTAAAGGAGACATGAGGAGACATGAGGAGAGTAAAGGAGACATGAGGAGACATGAGGAGACATGAGGAGACATGTGGAGAGTAAAGGAGACATGAGGAGACATCAGGAGACATCAGGAGACATGAGGAGAGTAAAGGAGACATGATGAGAGGAAAGGAGACATGAGGAGAGTAAATGAGACATTAGGAGACATAGGGAGAGTAAAGGAGACATGAGGAGACATAGGGAGAGTAAAGGAGACATGAGGAGACATGATGAGAGTAAAGGAGACATGAGGAGAGGAAAGGAGACATGAGGAGAGTAAAGGAGACATGAGGAGACATAGGGAGAGTAAAGGAGACATGAGGAGACATGAGGAGAGTAAAGGAGACATGAGGAGACATGAGGAGAGGAAAGGAGACATGAGGAGAGTAAAGGAGACATGAGGAGAGGAAAGGAGACATGAGTAGAGTAAAGGAGACATGATGAGAGGAAAGGAGACATGAGGAGAGTAAAGGAGACATGAGGAGACATAGGGAGAGTAAAGGAGACATGAGGAGACATGAGGAGAGTAAAGGAGACATGAGGAGAGTAATGGAGACATGAGGAGACACGAGGAGAGTAAAGGAGACATGAGGAGACATGAGGAGAGGAAAGGATACATGAGGAGACATGAGGAGAGTAAAGGATACATGAGGAGACATGAGGAGAGTAAAGGAGACATGAGGAGACATGAGGAGAGTAAAGGAGACATCAGGAGACATGAGGAGACATGAGGAGAGTAAAGGAGACATGAGGAGACATGAGGAGACATGAGGAGACATGAGGAGAGTAAAGGAGACATGAGGAGACATGAGGAGACATGAGGAGACATGAGGAGATTAAAGGAGACATGAGGAGACGTGAGGAGAATAAAGGAGACATGACGAGAGTAAAGGAGACATGAGGAGACATGAGGAGAGTAAAGGAGACATGAGGAGACATGAGGAGAGTAAAGGAGACATGAGGAGACATGAGGAGACATGAGGAGACATGTGGAGAGTAAAGGAGACATGAGGAGACATCAGGAGACATCAGGAGACATGAGGAGAGTAAAGGAGACATGATGAGAGGAAAGGAGACATGAGGAGAGTAAATGAGACATTAGGAGACATAGGGAGAGTAAAGGAGACATGAGGAGACATAGGGAGAGTAAAGGAGACATGAGGAGACATGATGAGAGTAAAGGAGACATGAGGAGAGGAAAGGAGACATGAGGAGAGTAAAGGAGACATGAGGAGACATAGGGAGAGTAAAGGAGACATGAGGAGACATGAGGAGAGTAAAGGAGACATGAGGAGACATGAGGAGAGGAAAGGAGACATGAGGAGAGTAAAGGAGACATGAGGAGAGGAAAGGAGACATGAGTAGAGTAAAGGAGACATGATGAGAGGAAAGGAGACATGAGGAGAGTAAAGGAGACATGAGGAGACATAGGGAGAGTAAAGGAGACATGAGGAGACATGAGGAGAGTAAAGGAGACATGAGGAGAGTAATGGAGACATGAGGAGACACGAGGAGAGTAAAGGAGACATGAGGAGACATGAGGAGAGGAAAGGAGACATGAGGAGAGTAAAGGAGACATGAGGAGACATAGGGAGAGTAAAGGAGACATAGGGAGAGTAAAGGAGACATAGGGAGAGTAAAGGAGACATGAGGAGACACGAGGAGAGTAAAGGAGACATGAGGAGAGGAAAGGAGACACGAGGAGAGTAAAGGAGACATGAGGAGAGGAAAGGAGACACGAGGAGAGTAAAGGAGACATGATGAGAGGAAAGGAGACATGAGGAGAGTAAAGGAGACATGAGGAGACATAGGGAGAGTAAAGGAGACATGAGGAGAGTAATGGAGACATGAGGAGACATGAGGAGAGTAAAGGAGACATGAGGAGACATATGGAGAGTAAAGGAGACATGAGGAGACATGAGGAGAGTAAAGGAGACATGAGGAGAGTAAAGGAGACATGAGGAGACATCAGGAGACATGAGGAGAGTAAAGGAGACATGAGGAGAGTAAAGGAGACATCAGGAGACATGAGGAGACATGAGGAGAGTAAAGGAGACATGAGGAGACATGAGGAGAGTAAAGGAGACATCAGGAGACATGATGAGAGTAAAGGAGACATGAGGAGACATGAGGAGACATGAGGAGAGTAAAGGAGACATCAGGAGACATGAGGAGACATGAGGAGAGTAAAGGAGACATGAGGAGACATGAGGAGAGTAAAGGAGACATCAGGAGACATGAGGAGAGTAAAGGAGACATGAGGAGACATGAGGAGACATGAGGAGACATGAGGAGAGTAAAGGAGACATGATGAGACATGAGGAGAGTAAAGGAGACATCAGGAGACATGATGAGAGTAAAGGAGACATCAGGAGACATGAGGAGAGTAAAGGAGACATCAGGAGACATGAGGAGAGTAAAGGAGACATCAGGAGACATGAGGAGAGTAAAGGAGACATGAGGAGAGTAAAGGAGACATGAGGAGATATAGGGAGAGTAAAGGAGACATGAGGAGAGTAAAGGAGACATGATGAGACATCAGGAGACATGATGAGACATGAGGAGAGTAAAGGAGACATGAGGAGAGTAAAGGAGACATGAGGAGATATAGGGAGAGTAAAGGAGACATGAGGTGAGTAAATGAGACATGAGGAGAGGAAAGGAGACATGAGGAGATATAGGGAGAGTAAAGGAGACATGAGGAGAGTAAAGGAGACATGATGAGACATGAGGAGAGTAAAGGAGACATCAGGAGACATGAGGAGAGTAAAGGAGACATCAGGAGACATGATGAGACATGAGGAGAGTAAAGGAGACATGAGGAGAGTAAAGGAGACATGAGGAGATATAGGGAGAGTAAAGGAGACATGAGGAGAGGAAAGGAGACATGAGGAGATATAGGGAGAGTAAAGGAGACATGAGGAGACATCAGAATCAGAATCAGCTTTAATGGCCATGTAAGTTCACACATACATGGAATTTAACTCCAGTTTCACTTTGTTTCATACTTATACACAATATACAGTAAACAAGATAAATATAAAAAAAGACATTAAAGACAGTAGTAAAAAAAGTGCAGAGTCTGGTTCATCAGAGAGACTCCAGTGGGAAGAACCTGTTCCTGTGTCTGCTGGTTTTGGTGTACAGAGCTCTGTAGCGCCCCCCAGAGGGGAGGAGGTGAACAGCTAGTGTCCAGTGAGGTCTACAGGGTGTGGGGGTCTACAGGGTGTGAGGGTCTACAGGGTGTGAGGGGTCTACAGGGTCTACAGGGTCTACAGGGTCTACAGGGTGTGAGGGTCTACAGGGTGTGAGGGTCTACAGGGTGTGAGGGGTCTACAGGGTGTGAGGGTCTACAGGGTGTGAGGGGTCTACAGGGTCTACAGGGTCTACAGGGTGTGAGGGGTCTACAGGGTGTGAGGGGTCTACAGGGTCTACAGGGTCTACAGGGTGTGAGGGTCTACAGGGTCTACAGGGTGTGAGGGGTCTACAGGGTCTACAGGGTGTGAGGGTCTACAGGGTGTGAGGGTCTACAGGGTGTGAGGGGTCTACAGGGTCTACAGGGTCTACAGGGTGTGAGGGGTCTACAGGGTGTGAGGGGTCTACAGGGTCTACAGGGTCTACAGGGTGTGAGGGTCTACAGGGTCTACAGGGTGTGAGGGGTCTACAGGGTCTACAGGGTGTGAGGGTCTACAGGGTGTGAGGGGTCTACAGGGTCTACAGGGTCTACAGGGTGTGAGGGGTCTACAGGGTCTACAGGGTCTACAGGGTCTACAGGGTCTACAGGGTGTGAGGGTCTACAGGGTGTGAGGGGTCTACAGGGTGTGAGGGTCTACAGGGTGAGAGGGTCTACAGGGTGTGAGGGTCTACAGGGTGTGAGGGGTCTACAGGGTGTGAGGGTCTACAGGGTGTGAGGGGTCTACAGGGTGTGAGGGTCTACAGGGTCTACAGGGTCTACAGGGTGTGAGGGTCTACAGGGTGTGAGGGGTCTACAGGGTCTACAGGGTCTACAGGGTGTGAGGGTCTACAGGGTGTGAGGGTCTACAGGGTCTACAGGGTCTACAGGGTGTGAGGGTCTACAGGGTGTGAGGGTCTACAGGGTGTGAGGGTCTACAGGGTCTACAGGGTCTACAGGGTGTGAGGGTCTACAGGGTGTGAGGGTCTACAGGGTCTACAGGGTGTGAGGGTCTACAGGGTCTACAGGGTGTGAGGGTCTACAGGGTGTGAGGGTCTACAGGGTCTACAGGGTGTGAGGGTCTACAGGGTGTGAGGGTCTACAGGGTGTGAGGGGTCTGTGGTGATCTTTACAGCCCGCTTCCTGACTCTGGAGGTGTGTAAGTCCAGAATGGAGGGCAGGCTGGAACCAATGGTTCTCTCTGCAGACCTGACGATCCGTTGGAGTCTGACTCTGTCCTGTTTGGTGATCCAAACCACACAGTGATGAAGAGCAGAGGACAGACTGGATGATGAAGAGCAGAGGACAGACTGGATGATGAAGAGCAGAGGACAGACTGGATGATGAAGAGCAGAGGACAGACTGGATGATGAAGAGCAGAGGACAGACTGGATGATGAAGAGCAGAGGACAGACTGGATGATGAAGAGCAGAGGACAGACTGGATGATGAAGAGCAGAGGACAGACTGGATGATGAAGAGCAGAGGACAGACTGGATGATGAAGACTAAAACAGGATCAGCAGCTCCTGAGGCAGGTTGAACTTCCTGAGCTGGATCAGGAAGTTTTTTTTTTTCCAGATGGTGTTGATGTTGGAGGTCCACTTCAGGTCTCGGGAGATTGTGGATCCCAGAAACTTGAAGGTCTCCACCAGACACAGTGCTGTTGTGAATGGTGAGGGGGGGGGTAGTGTTGGGGGGCTCCTCCTGAAGTCTACTGTCATCTCCACAGTCTTGAGCTTGTTCAGCTCTAGGTGGTTCTGACCACACCAGAGGACCAGCTGTTCAACCTCCCGTCCGGGTGCTGGGTGTGATTTTTCCCAGATGCTTTAGGTCTTAATCTTTCTAAAGAGGTGCAGTATTACTCTGTGGCATGATGGGAAGGCACCGAAAATACAATTAAAAAAAACTCGGGGAGCGAACGAGGAGTCATTTTTTGATCAGACTTTTGATCATATTTATGCAGAAAATAAATAATAAATATTAATTATTTTTAATTATTTTTTTAAAGGCAAGGAGTTGCTGATTCTTTAGAGATCAAGGACAATAGGGGCTGGTATTCATATCAAGGTCATATGAGCTGTAGAACACCTAGGGTCCCCTGATCAGGGTACCCTAGGGCTGATGAGTTTAAGAAATTATGTAAAATCGAGAAAATGACCCCCGACTCCAGAGAGTTAAACGCATGAAACCAAATTAATGCAACCGAGCTTTCAGAAACTGTGGACTCTCAGGATCTCCTTTTCAGAATGCCGACTGCCTGCTGGACCTTCCTGATGTGGTTATTTCACACAGACTGTATAAGTGGACGTAAAAAGCCTTGAGTTCTGTGTTTTGGTCGTCCCCATTTTGTTTCTTTGCAACCAGTGAACCGCAAGTGACCGTTTCTGGACTGAGGAGAAGTGACTTAGAGACGCAGTATACGTCACCTTGTAGCCCCGCCCCTAAAGCGTCCCCTGCTTTATGGTCTGTTTGACTCTAAATTACCATCATTTACTAAACTTGACTTGAAACTAGAGATTGAGACATAAACTCATGTTTACAATGTTTACTGAGGGAATACATCAAGAGAAGTAGAGTCATTTATATAGACTTCTATACAACCAGAGGAGTCGCCCCCTGGTTGTCAGGAGAGAGAATGCAGCTTTAACACATGAACAAAGACTTCTATACAGCCTAAGGAGTCACCCCCTGGTGGTCAGGAGAGAGAATGCAGCTTTAACACATGAACAAAGACTTCTATACAGCCTAAGGAGTCACCCCCTGGTGGTCAGGAGAGAGAATGCAGCTTTAACATGAAGCATATATTTCTATACAACCAGAGGAGTCGCCCCCTAGTGGTCAGGAGAGAGAATGCAGCTTTAACACATGAATCATAGACTTCTATACAACCAGAGGAGTCGCCCCCTAGTGGTCAGGAGAGAGAATGCAGCCTTAACACATGAAGCATAGACTTCTATACAACCAGAGGAGTCGCCCCCTGGTGGCCAGGAGAGAGAATGCAGCTTCAACACGTGAAGCATAGACTTCTATACAACCAGAGGAGTCGTCCCCTGGTGGTCAGGAGAGAGAATGCAGCTTTAACACATGAAGCATAGACTTCTATACAACCAGAGGAGTCGCCCCCTGGTGGCCAGGAGAGAGAATGCAGCTTCAACACGTGAAGCATAGACTTCTATACAACCAGAGGAGTCGCCCCCTGGTGGTCAGGAGAGAGAATGCAGCTTTAACACATGAAGCATAGACTTCTATACAACCAGAGGAGTCGCCCCCTGGTGGTCAGGAGAGAGAATGCAGCTTTAACACATGAAGCATAGACTTCTATACAACCAGAGGAGTCGCCCCCTGGTGGTCAGGAGAGAGAATGCAGCTTCAACACGTGAATCATAGACTTCTATACAACCAGAGGAGTCGCCCCCTGGTGGTCAGGAGAGAGAATGCAGCTTCAACATGAAGCATTGCATTCACTCTGTTACTTCCCCTACTGGTTCACTTTCAGTAACACTGGTCTGACCCTGACGGTACGTTGACCCCGACAAGCCAGGTACCGGATCCAGTACTTCCTGAACAGCTCGTCACGAAATCCATAGATGATGGGGCTCATGAAACGGGGGATGACGTAGACGAGCAGGAAGAAGACGTAACGAATCTCCAGACTGAAGCGAGGGAACAGGTAGATGAGCGCCGCCTGAAGGGAAGGAACCACGAAGGTGAGCATGCACAGCAGCAGCTGAAATGGCAGGACGGGGAAATATGAATCGTTATAAATGAGGAACATTTAAAGTCAACACTCTAAAGCCTTTCAACTTGAACTAATATACAGTCTTTCTAACATGTACAAAAACTGCAGGTGATGTATTTTCTTAAAACCACATGAGTATCATTTGGGTATCAGAGTATTGATTACAGAGCTAGCGATCTATTATCCTTAAAGGGCCACTGCATAGCAACTCTGGAGATCTGGTAGGGGAAATGGAATATAATGTTTAAAACAATGTTTGACTTCCATTGGTCCTAAAGGGACTACAGGAAGTGAGACGTCCTCGTCTCAAATCTCCTCTCTCTCTCTCTTTGTCTCTTTGTCTCTTGGTTTCTCTTTCTCTTTATCGCTTCGTATCCTTGTCTCTTGTATTTTGTCTCTTTATCTCTTGGTTTCTTTATCTCTTTGTCTCTCTGTTTTTATCTCTGTATCTCTCTGTCTCTTTGTCTCTTTCTCTTTATCTCTTCGTATCCTTGTCTCTTGTATTTTGTCTCTTTGTCTATCTATCTCTCTATCTCTCTGTCTCTCGGTTTTGATCTCTCTGTTTCTTTGTCTATCTGTTTCTTTGTTTCTTTGTATCTCTGTCTCTCTGTCTCTCTGTTTTTATCTATTTATATCTTTGTATCTTTGTCTGTTTGTCTCTCTGTCTTTATCTCTCTGTATATTTATCTCTTTGTATCCTGGTCTCTTTGTCTCTCTGTTTCTTTGTCTCTTTGTCTTTCTGTTTTGATATCTTTATCTCTTTGTCACTTTGTCTCTCTGTTTCTTTGTCTCTCTGTCTCTCTGTTTCTTTGTCTCTCTGTCTCTTTGTCTCTTTGTCTCTCTGTCTCTTTGTCTCTTTGTCTCTCTGTCTCTTTGTCTCTCTGTTTCTTTGTATCTCTGTCTCTCTGTTTCTTTGTCTCTTTGTCTCTCTGTTTCTTTGTCTCTTTGTCTCTTTGTATCCTGGTCTCTTTGTCTCTTTGTCTATCTGTCTCTTTGTCTCTTTGTCTCTTCGTCTCTTTGTTTCTCTGTCTCTTTGTCTCTTTGTCTCTCTGTTTCTCTGTCTCTTTGTCTCTTTGTATCCTGGTCTCTTTGTCTCTTTGTCTCTCTGTCTCTTTGTCTCTTTGTCTCTTTGTTTCTTTGTCTCAGACTCATTACAACAACAGATAAGAGTATGGGTAGAATCCTAACGATGCCATCACTGCTCATGAGAGGCGCCTGACCTGCACCCCGTGGATCAGCACGGTGTTCCTGGCTCTCTTCACCGAGGCCAGGCCCGTGGAGGCGGCCCGTGCCGTCAGCATGATCTTGCAGTAGGTGTAGAGCAGCGTCAGGGTCACGAAGGACAGGTACACGCCGTCGAACACGCAGTTCTTGTAGTAGATGGACCGGTGGCGGAAGAGAAGCGGGTGGTCGCAGAAGATGTTGGTGTGGAAGAAGCTCGGCGGCTGGTGGACGGCGGTGATGAGGAGGTCGGTGACGGGCGGGGCGGCGGTGAGGACGAGGATGAAGCAGATGAGGAGGAGGGTGCGCGGGACGGTGCACATGTGGCTGTAGTGCAAAGGGAAGCAGATGGAGACGTAGCGCTCCAACGCCATGCCGGCCAGGATGAGCGGCGTGGAGCGGGTGGTGAGGACCGCCGTCATGATCTGAGGGGAGTACAGTATAAGTAAAGGAGTAGGACTAGTGTAGAAGTACTCAGTTACAAGTAAAGGTACCAGCACCAAAGTACTCATTATGTAGAATAATATACATCATTATATTGCATTATAATTATTGATGTTGTTGCAGCTTTTAATGATTATTTATCTGTTGATTTCATATATTTTGTATTAATAATGTGAGATAAGTTTTGTATCAATCAATTTGTATCAACAATTATTAAGTGTCAAAGAATTAATTCTGACACGACTGAAAACAAGGACAGTTGAGGTGAGGTGAGGAAAGGTGAGGACAGGTGAGAACAGGTGAGGTGAGGGGACAGGTGAAGGTGAGAACAGGTGAGGACCGGTGAGGTGCAGCAGCCCTCACCAGGACGCAGCAGACGGAGGCGTGGATCTTCCTGAAGATGTAGCTCACCACGTAGAGCGCCGTGACCAGGCTGAGCTGCAGGGCGTCGTTAATCACCATGGAGACGAACATGATGTACCGCGGGTTTTCATAGAACAGACTGAGGTCAAAGGTCAACGTCAGATGGACAGTATTCTAATCATTGATTCATGTATTGATGTAATGTCTCAATCGGGGACAATCTAATATACAATATAATTATAGTATGAATACATATCTGAGACGTTTCTGGCTCCCAGAACACTTAGTCTCTCACCAGTCTCACCCGAGAGGAGCATGAGCGCCGTCGCCGGGGAGGTCTTTGCCTGTACTGTGGCCTGGCTGCTCACTTTATATCCCGTTGCCCAGTAAAGAGACGGGGCTCGCCTGTAGTAGGGGATGTACTGGTGAGCCGAACCACAAGACTCTCTCCCAACCAAAGACCCCTTTACCACGTTCAGCTTCTGTTCGCAAACGGATCACAGACCCTCTCTACGTTCATTGACTCTGGTGCTGACGACAGCTTCATTGACGAGGACCTAGCCCGTCAGCTTGGTATCGAGCGGGTACCGCTGCCATTCCCTGTTCCTGCCAACGCCCTGGATGGCCACCTACTGGGGACAGTGACTCACCAGACCACGCCAGTTTGTATGCTCTTTTAACCACCATAAGACCATCCGGTTTCTTATCCTGCGGTCACCCCAGCATCCATTAATCCTGGGGTACCCCTGGCTCCTACCCCATAACACCCACATTGACTGGGCCACAGAAGCCATCCTGGGGTGGAGTTCATCCTGTCACCTGATTTGCCTGAAACTGCGGGCTGCTGCACCTCAGGAGTCAGCCTGCCCCAGCTCTGCTTCGGCCCTGTCAGGGGTGCTTACTGAATACCATGACTTCCGTGAGGTATTCAGTAAGGTCAAGGCCTCATCTCTGCAAACTTCTACCGGAGGTTTATCCGCGGCTATAGCACTGCAGCTGCCCCACTCACGGCCTTCACCTCATCTAAGGTGCAGTTTCAGTGGTCACACTTGGCTGAGGAGGCCTTCCAGAAACTTAAGGCCTGGTTTACTTCTGCCTCTATCCTCCAAGTCCCCGACCCAGAGAGACAGTTTGTTGTTGAGGTGGATGCTTCCAAAGCGGGGGTGGGGGCCATCCTATCTGCCAGTGACCAGAAGCTCCACCCATGCGCCTTCTTTTCTAGGCAGCTCTCACCTGCTGAAAGGAACTACGACGTTGGTAACCGAGAGCTGCTTGCTGTTAAGCTGGCCCTTGGAGTGGCGCCACTGGCTTGAGGGGACCAGTCTGCCATTTTTGTGTTGAACTGGTCACAAGAACCTTGAGTATATTCAGTTCGCCAAGAGACTGACCTCTCAGCAAGCCAGATGGTCTCTGTTTTTTACCTGATTCAACTTTTCCCTCTGTACCCGTAACGTCAAGCCTGACGCCCTGTCCCGCCAGTTTGTGGACAAGGGGGATTCCACCCCTTGCAATGACAATATCATTTCTGCCCCCATCTTGGTTGCCTCTATCACCTGAGAGGTAGAGGAGAGAGTCAAGGCTGCCCTGGATGCCCAGCCCGGCCCGAGCTCCTGTCCTCCTGATCGCCTGTTTGTCCCTCAGACCCTGAGGTCCGAGGTCCTCCAGTGGGCCCATAGCTTCAAACTCACTTGCCACCCTGGGAGCCAGCGTACTAGGGATGCCTTGCAGCAGAGGTTCTGGTGGGCTACTCTGGAGAAGGACACCCAGGAATTTGTCAATGCCTGTCCTGTCTGCAACCAGCACAAGCCCTCCCACCAGGCTCCCGCTGGTTTCCTGCAACCTCTGTCTGTGCCCCATCGGCCCTGGTCTCACATCTCCCTGGACTTTGTTACCGGTCTCCCGCCTTCCAACAAGCATACCACCATCCTAACGGTGGTAGATCGGTTCAGCAAGATGGCCCACTTTGTGCCCCTACCCAAGCTCCCCTCGGCCAAGGAGACTGCTGAGCTGGTTCTGCTGCATGTCTTCCGGCTTCACGTTCTTCCCACGGACGTAGTCTCTGACCGGGGTCCTCAGTTTACGTCGGTATTCTGGAGGGAATTCTGCGCACTCATCTGGGCCACAGCCAGCCTGTCATCTGGATACCACCCACAGTCTAACGGCCAGACTAAGCACAAGAACCAGGAGATGGAGACAGCTCTACGGTGTTTGGTCTCGGAGACTCCAGCATCCTGGTCCCAGCAGCTCCTGTGGGTGGAGTATGCCCACAACACCCTGACCAGCTCTGACACTGGAATGTCCCCATTCCAGGATTGTTTTCCTGCCTGTCCCTGTTTGACCCTGTTTGACCCGCTGTCCCTGACTCCCGGTTAACCTGCCTTCTTGATCCTGATTCAGTTGTACTCTGCCTGCCTGTTTCCAGAGATTCCATTAAAAGGTCAAAGATCCCTGGAGTCACGTGTGTTGCTCTTGAGTCCAGATACGACCCCGTTACAAGGGAGGTGTGTGTGTGTGTGTGTGTGTGTGTGTGTGTGTGTGTGTGTGTGTGTGTGTGTGTGTGTGTGTGTGTACCTGTGTTTCTGGAAGCAGGAAGGTGTGTGTGTGTGTGTGTGTGTGTGTGTGTGTGTGTGTGTGTGTGTGTGTACCTGTGTTTCAGGAAGCAGGAAGGTGTGTGTGTGTGTGTGTGTGTGTGTGCGTGCGTGTGTGTGTGTGTGTGTGCGTGTGTGTGTGTGTGTGTGTGTGTGTGTGTGTGTGCGTGCGTGCGTGCGTGCGTGCGTGCGTGCGTGCGTGCGTGCGTGCGTGCGTGCGTGTGTGTGTGTGTGTACCTGTGCTTCAGGAAGGTGTGTGTGTGTGTATATGTGTGTGTGTGTGTGTGCGTGTGTGTGTGTGCGTGTGTGTGTGTGTGTGTGTGTACCTGTGCTTCAGGAAGGTGAGCACCATGCTGCCGTTGCAGGCGCTCAGCAGCAGCCACACCAGCACAGCGACGGTGTTCTTGGTGAGCGCGTTGGAGAAGCTGTCCTTGGAGCCGGCCGTCAGGGCGGAGCTACCGTTCAGCACGGAGGAAGACGAGTTCAGCATCTTCCTCTCAACACGCGGGCAGGTGAGCTTCTGTTCAGGAGCCGCTTGACTTCCTGCAGTTATAGAGAGGAACATGAAGTACTCATCTTCACAGGTATTATTCACTGTGGAGAGATGATAACAAGTACTTATACATTATATATACACATGCTCACCTGGACTCATATTCATTATACATGTATATTTATATATGAGTACATGCTCATGTATACATTGTATATGTATATAAGAGTACATGCTCATATATACATTGTATATGTATATGTATATAAGAGTACATGCTCATATATTCATTATATATGTATATGTATATATGAGTACATGCTCATATATTCATTATATATTTATATGTATATAAGAGTACATGCTCATATATACATTATATATGTATATGTATATAAGAGTACATGCTCATATATTCATTATACATGTATATTTATATATGAGTACATGCTCATATATTCATTATATATGTATATGTATATAAGAGTACATGCTCATATATACATTATATATGTATATGTATATAAGAGTACATGCTCATATATTCATTATATATGTATATGTATATAAGAGTACATGCTCATATATTCATTATACATGTATATGTATATATGAGTACATGCTCATATATTCATTATATATTTATATGTATATAAGAGTACATGCTCATATATACATTATATATGTATATGTATATAAGAGTACATGCTCATATATTCATTATACATGTATATTTATATATGAGTACATGCTCATATATTCATTATATATGTATATGTATATAAGAGTACATGCTCATATATACATTATATATGTATATGTATATAAGAGTACATGCTCATATATTCATTATATATGTATATGTATATAAGAGTACATGCTCATATATTCATTATATATGTATATGTATATAAGAGTACATGCTCATATATTCATTATATATGTATATGTATATAAGAGTACATGCTCATATATTCATTATATATGTATATGTATATAAGAGTACATGCTCATATATTCATTATATATGTATATGTATATAAGAGTACATGCTCATATATTCATTATATATGTATATGTATATAAGAGTACATGCTCATATATTCATTATATATGTATATGTATATATGAGTACATGCTCATATATTCATTATATATTTATATGTATATAAGAGTACATGCTCATATATACATTGTATATGTATATAAGAGTACATGCTCATATATTCATTATATATTTATATGTATATATGAGTACATGCTCACCTGCAGACACAAGATCAAGAGTTGATGGACTTTAAGAGGAAGATGAAAGAAAACACTCAGTGGACATGATGTTAATATCATAATGTTCACTTCATAATGTTCATTTCATAATGTTCATTTCATAATATTCATTTCATATTGTTCTTTATGAAGATCTGTTATGAAGTTCCTCTCGTAATAAATAAAATCTGGAAGAAGATTTTTCACATTGATTTGAGATTTATTCATTTTGACAAAAGAACATAAAAAATATAATACAAACATGTATATTAATACATTTCATACAAACCGTCTTCCTTCAGCAGCTCTTTGATATTCACTCTTTAAAGAGAACAAGAAGCGCATTAGTCAAGAATATCATATGATATTAACCATACTAATGATAGCAAAGGCAATAATAAATAATAATAATAATAACCACACTAATAATTACAATAGTAATAATAACCATGTTAATAATAAAATCAGCAATAATAAATAATGATAATACATAATAATAGCCATACTAATAATAACAATAGCAAAATAAAATCACAATCAATAATAATAATAATAACCACACTAATATTAACAATAGCAATAAAAAAGCAGAATAAATAATAATAATAATAATAATAATAATAATAACCACACTAATATTAACAATAGCAATAAAAAAGCAGAATAAATAATAATAATAATAATAATAATAATAATAATAATAATAATGACCACACTAATATTAACGATAGGAATAATAAATCATAATAATAACGATAATAATATTAACAATAGCAATAATAAATCATAATAATACATGCATGTGTTAAAGGTACTCAAAGGTAAAAACATAAACAGTTAAATCAAAAACAATAGAAACAAAGCAGAGAAATAACAGGAAAGAATAAAATCACAAATTACCACAATATCAACACAGAAATATTTATAAAAGCAACATAAAATATATTAAAAAAAAGTTTAAAGAAGAAAGAAACACAAGTGCTCATCACCTGTATAGAAGCAACAGTATTGCATGATAATAATAATATTAGTGGTGATAATAACTTGATTGTTCCTCTCACCTGTTCATCTCCGGCTCCTCCGGCCGGCCGGCTCATTTATGAGGTCTGTATTGATCCGGTTGCCATAGAGACGGGTTGTGATGTCACAGGTTAATAACGTTAATATTATCTGAGTTGAGCAGAACGACATTCATTTTAAAGAGCATTCAGGATTGTATTACATGTTTTATTTCCTGTGTTTATGTTTAGAAAAACCTGAAAATTGTGTAGAACTGAAATTGAACATGTTGAAGAGTTTTTATATCTTCTGCATTCAGATCATAATGATCTGTAGATGAAGAGTTATTGAAGATATGATGAGGAATGAACCTCAGGTGGAGCTGTTATGTTCAGGTTGAGCCACCAGGTGGTGCTCTGCTCTGCTTTATTACTTTCCTCATATTACACATTTTACATACAGACATGACTTTTGGTCTCTTAACTCATCTAGTTGTGATTATTCTGATTTGATTCTGGATAGAGTCAATGATGATTTTCATTATTCTCACTTTTCATCAATAAACTGATACTATTGATTTATTGAGTCTATCTGATGTTAAATATCAACAAACATTGATGTTTTCTTTCATCTTTATTTTTCCAGATTATTATTATTATTATTAGTCATTTCAATTCAATTCAGTTTATTGTGTAGAGTCCAAAATCACAAAGCACAAACTCCCCTCGGAGCTTTACAATCTGTACACATATTCCAGTGCGGAAGAGTCACTTAGAAGCAGCACGGCAGGAGTGCATGGAACTACAAGGTTCAGGATCGTTGTCAAAAACAAACCAACCATTTTCCAAAAAGGATTTACATCTTTACAAAACCAAAACGTGTGCATGAAAGAGCCACAAGTCCTCCTGTACAGAGGGTACATATTGAAGATGTTCTACCTTTCCAAATATAATCCCAGTCCAGCCGCACATTCTCCGTCATGTGTTGGAGGTCTTTGGCCCAGACCTGTTCAATATGTAAGGGTTTGTAAGAAGATACAGAGAATAATGAGTACAGTTTGGATCCCTTGGTTTGGCCTTGCGTATTCAAAATAGAATGCAGGTGGTGTGATCCCAAAGGGTCATTCCATGGTACCCCGTAAGCTTTAAGTGAAGATCTTAGTTGTAGATAAAGAAAAAAGATGAGCCAGGTATGTCATAGGTAGTACATATTTCATTAAATGAGCTCAAACCATTCTCATTAAAGATATCTGCTAGTGTGTGTATCATTTTGCTTGTCCATGTTGATGAAGAAAATGGGACACCACCGGTAAGTAAAAGACAGCTATTAAAGATTGGGGTATCATGATGCCATTTGAGATTTGTTTTGGTCTCTTTTGTTGATAGTGCGAACAATATAATTGGGCCAAGTGAGAGTTTAGCTTGTTTAAGTGGAATATTGGAATAAACCATTACATTACATAATACATATATAAACCATCCTCTTAAAGGACAACAATCAGCAAAATACTGGCTTCTCAGATGACAGGGAACAACAAATAAAATCCATAACATTTAAATGAAACACCCTTTTAAGAGCCAGAGCAGAATTTTTGATTCACAGATCTAGAAGAAATTATTATTTCAATGGATCCAGACCAAGCCACCTGTTGTCTCTAAGCCTACAAAAAGGTGAGAATGCTGCTAGTATTATATCTGTTGACTCCGGCCAGAGTCATTACAGTGTGGATTACCTAAAGAGATCAATTTAGAATTTCATTCCTTTTACTCTAAACTATATACCTCCGGAGTTCGCTCTGACAAAGCAAAATGTGATAACTTTTTACAAAAAGTGACACTTCCATCTCTCTCCCTTGATGAGTCCAAGAACTTAGGGGCCCTAATCACTCTGACCGAACTTAAACTGGCGGGGATGAAAAGGGGGAAATCACCGGGATGGGACGTATTCCCCCTGAATTTTACCTTAATTTTTGGGATCTGGTAGGCGGTTTCTATTGGAGACGATTAATTGTTCTATTGAAAGGGGTTGTTTTTTAGAAGACATTAACCTAGCGTTAATATCAGAATGACCTAAACCCGGTAAAGATCTGTCTCTATGCAGCAACTACAGACCCTGTCTATCCTTACTACCGAGATTACACTGTTTGCACGCATTTTGGCATCCCGCCTTGAACCTCATATGACTAAATGAGTTCACTGTGACCAGACGGGCTTCATTAAGACACGAATGGCTTCTGATAAAATGCGTCGTCTTTTGCATATTATTCATGCTGTGAAAGATAGCACCTCCCCTGCTGTCCTTAGCTTGGATGCAGAAAAAGCCTTTGATAGGATTGAATGGGATTATCTATGGGGAGTATTGGAAAGATTGGGACTGGAGACAAACTTTATTAAATTGATCTAGCTACTTTATTAAAACCCCATGGCTACTGTAGTTACGAATGGGATTCCCGCTCCTCGATTTCACATCACATGTTCTTGTCGTCAAGGCTGCCCCTTTAGCCCCATTGTATTTGCTCTGTCACTTGAACCACTTGCTCAAACTCTAAGAGAACATCCATCTATCTTTCCAATAACGTTCAATGACAGCAGCCATAAAATGTCCTTATATGCTGATGACATTTTAATATATGTTGAGAAAGCCCCCACTTCCATTCCTCATATTCTAAGTACCTTTACAGATTTTAGTTCCTTGTCAGGTTATAAAATGAATTGGACTAAATCAGCTCTTTTACCTTTAAATCAATATTTAACACCAAGTTCCCTACCTTCTAATACCCCTATCGTTAAACATTTCAAATACCTAGGCATTGAAATCTTCAAATCCCTAAATACAACCATCTCAAAAAACTACTTGGACATATATAAACGTATTGAATCTGACCTTAACAGATGGACTCAGAGTTCAAAATCGTTACAGACTCGGGTGAAGATGGATGTTCTACCGAGAGTAAATTTTTTCGCATCTATGTTACCCTTATCTCCACCACCTAATTATTGGATTAAACTCCACTCCCTAATTTCCAAGTTCATATGGAGTGGGAAACAACCATGAGTTAAGATGTCCACACTACAAAGGCATACAACTAAAGGTGGTCTTTCAGTTACTTTCTCACCCATCTTATCAACACCTCCCTCTCAACTGGCTGCTTCCCTGACTCTCTGAAGGAGGAAGAGTCAACCCTCTCCTGAAGAAACCCACTCTCAACCCGTCGGAAGTCAACAACTACAGACCTGTCTCTCTCCTTCCCTTTCTTTACAAAACTCTGGAGCGAGCTATCTTTAACCAAGTCTCCTCCTTTCTCCACCAGAACAACCTTCTGGACCCTCACCAGTCTGGATTCAAGGCCTCAACAGAGACCAGAACAACCTTCTGGACCCTCACCAGTCTGGATTCAAGGCCTCAACAGAGACCAGAACAACCTTCTGGACCCTCACCAGTCTGGATTCAAGGACTCAACAGAGACCAGAACAACCTTCTGGACCCTCACCAGTCTGGATTCAAGGCCTCAACAGAGACCAGAACAACCTTCTGGACCCTCACCAGTCTGGATTCAAGTCTCAACAGAGACCAGAACAACCTTCTGGACCCTCACCAGTCTGGATTCAAGGCCTCAACAGAGACCAGAACAACCTTCTGGACCCTCACCAGTCTGGATTCAAGTCTCAACAGAGACCAGAACAATCTTCTGGACCCTCACCAGTCTGGATTCAAGGCCTCAACAGAGACCAGAACAACCTTCTGGACCCTCACCAGTCTGGATTCAAGGCCTCAACAGAGACCAGAACAACCTTCTGGACCCTCACCAGTCTGGATTCAAGGCCTCCACAGAGACCAGAACAACCTTCTGGACCCTCACCAGTCTGGATTCAAGGCCTCAACAGAGACCAGAACAACCTTCTGGACCCTCACCAGTCTGGATTCAAGGCCTCGACAGAGACCAGAACAACCTTCTGGACCCTCACCAGTCTGGATTCAAGGCCTCGACAGAGACCAGAACAACCTTCTGGACCCTCACCAGTCTGGATTCAAGGCCTCAACAGAGACCAGAACAACCTTCTGGACCCTCACCAGTCTGGATTCAAGGCCTCAACAGAGACCAGAACAACCTTCTGGACCCTCACCAGTCTGGATTCAAGGCCTCAACAGAGACCAGAACAACCTTCTGGACCCTCACCAGTCTGGATTCAAGGCCTCAACAGAGACCAGAACAACCTTCTGGACCCTCACCAGTCTGGATTCAAGGCCTCAACAGAGACCAGAACAACCTTCTGGACCCTCACCAGTCTGGATTCAAGGCCTCAACAGAGACCAGAACGACCTTCTGGACCCTCACCAGTCTGGATTCAAGGCCTCTACAGAGACCAGAACAACCTTCTGGACCCTCACCAGTCTGGATTCAAGGCCTCAACAGAGACTGCCCTCCTTGCTGTCTCTGAGCAGCTTCACACTGCTAGAGCAGCCTCTCTCTCCTCTGTCCTTATCTTTCTAGATCAGGGGTGTCAAACTCATTCTAGTGAAGGGGCCACATGCTGTCCATTTTGATCTCAAGTGGGCCGGACCAGTAAAATCACAGCATAATAACGCATACATAACGACAATATTTCTCTATGTTTAAATCATTGGTGAAGGTTTTTGGATGGTAAATCCTATTTTAAGGTATTTCTACAATAAACTAGAAACATTAGTTTCACTCGCCATTGACATCAGGACAGCAGAAAATCTCTACATCTTCCACGTGAACTAAAAACACATATTTTAGACTCCACCTTGAATAAGGAAAGTAGCACTTTACTAGCACTTTAGTAGCACTTAAATGTTTCTTACTGATAGCACTTTGTAGTTTAACTTTATTGAAGAAATTGTACTTTCTTGATTCTTGTTGTTCTGAGTTTGTACTCCTGGTTGAATGCACTTATTGTAAGTCACTTTGGATAAAAGCGTCAGCTAAATGAAATGTAATGTAATGTAAAGAGGAGCTTGATAACTGAAGGCTCTGCTCCCATCCTACTTTTTAAGACTCTAGGAACCACAAGTAGCCCTGCATTCAGTGAGCGTAACGCTTTAGTGGGGTAATATGGTACTATGAGCTCTCTAGTGGGGTAATATGGCACTATAAGCTCCTTAAGATATGATGGTACATCACAGTTAAGGATTTGTAGGTGAGGAGAAGGATTTTAAACGTGATTATTGATCTCACAGGAAGCCAGTGGAGAGCAGCTAGTACAGGAGTAATGTGATCTCTCTTCCGAGTCCTTGTTAGTACACGAGCTGCAGCATTCTGGATCAGCTGGAGAGACCCAAGGGACTTACTGGAGCAGCCTGATAATACGGAGTTACAGTAATCCAGTCTTGAAGTAACAAATGCGTGGATCAATGTTTCTGCATCGCTTTGAGACAGGATGTGACCAGGGAGGCCATTGAATTGAATTGAATTGAAATGTTTTGGTGAAACGTTTTAGTGAAACGTTACGATCACCCCGGCAAGTTACGGCGTTTACATAATTAATTCAACTTAAAGGTTACTTTTTAAAAAACATATATCTCTTCTCACAAGGGTTACATTATTGTAGCAATTCAAATGAAGTTAAACAACCCTTTGGTTGTGGAGATAATTAAGTTTCTAAAAACACTATTTTTTCTTTTTTCAGATAATTGATTTCTGAGCTGTTCTGGAAAATAACTTCAGTTTTGTCTGAGTTAACATCAGGTTTATTTTCAAATTCACAATAACATTAGACATCAAAGAGATTGTATCTTTATTTAAACCATTCATACACATTACAACACATTGGCCCTGCACTTATGAAAGTGGTTAAATCAAAATGAAGTTAAAGTTCTCACTGACATCCAGATGATGTTTAATCATAAATAATGGATATAAATATGTGATCCGTGTTCAGCCAGAGCTCATGGATACCTGATATTAGTATAATATTAGAGTATAAACAAACAACCAATAACAACGTGGTCCTATTAAGGCCTATATGTCGTTATTGTGTGTGTTGATGGAGCAGCTACAGCGTTAGCTACAGCGTTAGCTTAGCATAGCAGCGATCAAATCAGACTTTTTACAAACCTGCATCATTGCGTCATTATTTTTACATCCTTTTTATTGCATTTAAATCACAGTAAAATAGTTTATGTTGGGGTTCATGCAGCTGTACGTGAGTCTCTTGCGATGATGTCATGAACCTTGAGACGGCGTCTAGTTTCTCAGGATCTCTGGTTCCTCCTCTCAGTCTAGGACTTGGAGTCCTCTCGGACCTGCGGGGCCACCGTCCGTGGTTGGGCCCCGCACCGGTTGCTCAGCAGGTGCGTCTTCAGGTGTTTCCTGAGCTGCTTGTCTCTGACGCCGTAGACGATCGGGCTCAGGAAGCGCGGCAGGATGTAAACGATCAGGTAGTTGGCGAACCGGATTTCGAGGACCCGGCCGGGGAAGATGAGGCGCAGGACGAGCTCCACGCTGGGCGACACGTAGGACAGCAGGCACATGGCCAGCTGGGCCCCGTGCAGCAGGATGGTGTTGCGGGCCCTCTGGGCCGACGCCGTCTCCTTGGACAGGGTCCGGGCCGCCGACAGGACCCTCAGGTAGGTGAAGACCAGCGTCAGGAACACGCAGGAGAAGTAGATGACGTCGAAGGCCAGCCGCTTGCGGGCCAGCAGCGGGTCCTTGAACACGTTCCGCCTCGTGCAGAACACCGACTGGCGGAAGAAGCTCAGGGACTCGGTCGCCAGCGTCACGAACAGGTCGGCGGCGCCCGGCGCGGCGCACACCAGCCAGATGAAGCCCACGGCCGCGTACGTGCGCCGCACGGTGCAGACCTGGCGGTGGCGGAGCGGATGGCACACGGCCACGTAGCGCTCCACGGCCATGCTGGCCAGGCTGAGCGGCGTGTTCCTGGTGGTGAAGACCGCCAGCAGGATGAAGACGCAGCAGAAGGACACGTGGATCCGGAAGAAGACGTAGCTGAGGACGAACAGCGCCGCGGTGACGCTCAGCTGCACGGCGTCGTTCAGCACCATGTGGATGAACAGGATGTAGCGAGGGTCTTCATAGAACGCCTGCAGGGAGAGGAAGGAGGGCTCCTGCTCATGATGAGGTCATCAAACACATTATAATGAACACACCATTTCATTTCAATCATCATTCATATTCAAGCTTTATAGGTAAACCCTCCATTAACCTTCTGGAGCAGCTCTCGCTTTGACACGTTTAGATACTTTGTTTGATTATTACTCAATCATTTGTACATTTTCTGCAAACATTCTTTAGATCGATGATTAATACTTTGTTAAAGGTTCAAACATAATTCTCTAAACCTTCGATAAACATTAAATGATGATTAGAATTTGTTGTTAAATAAACACTGTTTAGATTGATGATTCAGCATTTTATTAATAATACTTTTCTTGTCCATGTAATCTACGTAATGTTTATGTGTGTGCGTGTGTGTGTGTGTGTGCGTGTGTGTGTGTGTGTGCGTGTGTGCGTGCGCGCGTGTGTGTGTGTGTGTGTGTGTGTGTGTGTACCTGGTGTCTAAAGAAGGTGACCACTAAGCTCCCGTTGATGTAAGTGAGGACGATCCAGACCAGAACCACGATCAGGTTCTTGATCAGCGCCGAGTGGAAAGAGTCTCTGAGGAACTAAAGTAGTGACATCACACACATATATAATTATATATATATATATATATATATATATATATATATATATATATATATACATATACATATATATTTCCTCTGATGAATTTCAAAACAAGAGCAGACCTGCTGAGTCGTGTTGCCTTCAGGGACCCCTGGTGAGCTCATCCTTCAGTCAGACAGAGACAGAAAGTCAATGCACTGAATCAAAATATGCAGTTTTATGAAATATAATCAGTCCAAATGTTGATCAATTCAAAGTATTAAAACGTCACTTTTATGATGTTTAAACTCCATTTTGAACTCTTATTTTTTTAAATATAAATCACACTAATAATAAAAACAGGATGATAATGATTAAATAAACAACTCTCCATCGACTTTATTTCTTTGTTAAAGGTACAGGAACTTAGTTTTTTACTCAGAACTTAAAATATCTTTTTGAATCATAAACAAACAGAAAAGACTTTGACAACATTATGGATTATTGATTTGCTTTAGTTGTATTTCTCCACCACTCTACTTTTAGTCACCTGATATTTTGAGTAATTGAGATGATGAAGATGATGAAGATGATGAGCGTTCCTCTGTCTGCAAAACACAGAAACACAGAAGGACTTTTCCTTCGTTTCAAAATACATTTATTCCATAAATAATCCATCAGAACCAAAACCTCAAACACAGTTTTCTGCTGGAATTGAATATAATTTAACATACAGCGTTCTATGTTCATCAACCAAACACCATATGAATTATTTCATATCCACACAGCTGCTGCATGAAGGCTTCACATCCGTCCCACACATCAATATCTTTAGCAGTATTTATTATAAACAAGATATTTTTTATTAAACAAGATATTTATTATTAAACAAGAGCGCATTCTAAAACATTACAGTTTATTTTTCAAGTAAATTACTCACAAACCGGCAGCTGGGCAGTAAACTTTATAAACTTTATAAACTCTATAAACTATATGAACTATATAAACTTTATAAACTCTATAAACTATATAAACTTTATAAACTCTATAAACTCTATAAACTCTATAAACTATATATAAACTCTATAAACATTATAAACTTCATAAACTATATAAACTCTATAAACATTATAAACTATATAAACTCTATAAACTTTATAAACTATATAAACTCTATAAACATTATAAACTATATAAACTCTATAAACATTATAAACTATATAAACTCTATAAACTTTATAAACTATATAAACTCTATAAACTCTATAAACATTATAAACTATATCAACTTTATAAACTCTATAAACTTTATAAACTCTATAAACTTTATAAACTCTATAAACATTATAAACTATATAAACTCTATAAACTTTATAAACTATATAAACTCTATAAACATTATAAACTATATAAACTATATAAACTCTATAAACAATATAAACTATATAAACTTTATAAACTCTATAAACATTATAAACTATATAAACTCTATAAACATTATAAACTATATAAACTTTATAAACTCTATAAACTATATAAACTCTATAAACTTTATAAACTCTATAAACTATATAAACTCTATAAACTTTATAAACTCTCACGTCAGTCAGAACAAACTTTATCTCACTTTATTCAACATTATTTTAGTAAATTTCTCCAAATGTAAAATCCTCAATTTCCGTTACATTTTTAAAATGTTGGTCGTTTAAGTTGTGATTATATGAATAAATTAATATCTGCAACACGGACCTACCTGAGTCCAGGTGAGACCTGAGGACCCAGCTGACGGAGGAGCTCTATAAGCACGCTCACACACCTCCTCCTCCTTCTCTTCCTCCTCCTCCTCATCTCCTCCTCCTCCTCCTCCTCATCATCTCCTCCTCCTCATCATCATCTCCTCCTCCTCCTCCTCCTCCTCCTCTTCCTCCTCCAGGGGAAACCAGACAAGTGTGACGAGGTTCTCAAACTGTATTCATCAGTGAAACTGATTGTGCAATACTGTTCTCATATTTCTGTGCCTTATTTTATATATTTTATAATACTATTAGCATTTATAGCACTTTTTTTGTATTCTTAATTTTAATTCAAATTTTTACCTTAAGTTTTAAATTATTGTAATTCTGTGTGGAAGGAGGACCTAGCAACGGAAGTGTTTCATTGTCCGGAGTAACTGTCTGCTGTGCATATGACAATACAAATGTCTTGAATCTTGAATTTTGAATCAGGAGGGGAAATAAAACCATAAAAAAGTAATCAATATAAACATAAAAAATTATGAGAACCAGAATCAGAACCATTTTATTGCCATGTATGTTTTCACATACAACAATTTGTCCTGGCGGGAGGTGCATAACATTGAACATTGAACAATAAACATTTAAAAAATAAACATAAAACAGAGTGCAATAAATCGGAGCATGAATATTTACAATTGGATCTACAGTAGAATATAAAAATTAAAGTTAAAATAGAGTGCACGAAATGTAAGTGTTATGTGAAAGTGAAAAGTGTGTGATAAAGTAGCAAGTGTATTTAAATATAAGGTGTGGAGGGGTGTGCAGGGGAGTGACCAGTAGGAGTCCTGGGGGGTCAGTGGGGGACCCAGGGACCCAGGCTCTGTTGATGAGCCCGACTGCTGACGGACAGAAACTGTTAGTGTGGCATGAGGTCTTGGTCCTGATGGACTGTGAGGTCTTGGTCCTGATGGAGCGTGAGGTCTTGGTCCTGGTGGAGCGTGAGGTCTTGGTCCTGATGGACTGTGAGGTCTTGGTCCTGATGGAGCGTGAGGTCTTGGTCCTGAAGGAGCGTGAGGTATTGGTCCTGATGGACTGTGAGGTCTTGGTCCTGATGGAGCGTGAGGTCTTGGTCCTGATGGAGCGTGAGGTCTTGGTCCTGATGAACTGTGAGGTCTTGGTCCTGATGGAGCGTGAGGTCTTGGTCCTGATGGACTGTGAGGTCTTGGTCCTGATGCAGCGTGAGGTCTTGGTCCTGATGGACCTCAGCCTCCTGCCAGAGGGAATTCAATTCAATTCAGTTTATTTTATACAGCCCAACATCACAAATACAAGTTTGCCTCGGAGGGCTTTACAATCTGTAACATAACATCCTGTCCCGGGACCTCACATCGGATCAGGAAAAACTCCCCTAGAAAGATAGTAAAAACCCTTTCACAGGGAAAAAAGGGAAGAAACCTGAGGGAGAGCAACAGAGGAGGATCCCTCTCCTGATGGACAGAAGCAATAGATGTCATGTGGCCAGAATGAATAGCGTAGTTACAGCACATTCAATGAATATGACAGAAATTATTCATATAATGAGTATTAGGCATGGTCCATGATCCTGATAATCCATGAAACAGAAGGCGGTAGAGAGGAGGGGGGCATCAGAGGGCCATGGCAGCGGGTAAGACCGGTTCCAGGCCGGTTCCATCAGCAGGGCCATGGCAGCAGGTAGGACCGGTTCCAGGCCGGTTCCATCAGCAGGGCCATGGTAGCAGGTAGGACCGGTTCCAGGCCGGTTCCATCAGCAGGGCGATGGTAGCAGGTAGGACCGGTTCCAGGCAGCCATGGATCCATGGCAGGACCGGGGTCAGGACCGGGGGGCAGGACCGGGGGGCAGGACCCGGGTCCAGGCAGCCATGAATCCATGGAAAAGGAAAGTAGAGTTAGTAATGTGCATTGAAGGGACAATAGTTTATCCAGATGGAGAGAAAGAGGAGAGGAGGAGTGAAAAAGGAAGAGAAGAGGAGCGAAAGAGGAAGAGAAGAGGAGCTCAGTGTATCCTAAGATGTCCCCCAGCAGTCTAGGCCTATAGCAGCATATCTAGGGGCTGGACCAGGGCAAACCTGAGCCAGCCCTAACTATAAGCCTGAAACAGCCCTAAGTATAAGCGCTATCAAAGAGGAAAGTCTTAAGTCTACTCTTAAATGAGGTGACCGTGTCTGCCCCCCGGACTGAAAGTGGAAGCTGATTCCACAGAAGAGGAGCCCGATAACTGAAAGCTCTAGCCCCCAACCTACTTTTTAAGACTCTGGGAACCACAAGTAACCCTGCATTCAGTGAGCGTAACGCTCTAGTGGGGTAATATGGCACTATAAGCTCTTTAAGATATGATGGTGCATCACCAGCTAAGGCTTTATAGGTGAGGAGGAGGATTTTAAATATGATTCTCGATCTTACAGGAAGCCAGTGGAGAGCAGCTAATACAGGAGTAATGTGATCTCTCTTCCGAGTCCTTGTTAGTACACGAGCTGCAGCATTCTGGATCAGCTGGAGAGACCCAAGGGACTTTCCGGAGCAGCCTGATAATACGGAGTTACAGTAATCCAGTCTTGAAGTAACAAATGCGTGGATCAATGTTTCTGCATCGCTTTGAGACAGGATGTGCCGGATCTTTGAGATGTTCCGTAGGTGAAAAAAGGCAGTCCTTGAGATCTGTTTCACGTGGGAGCCAAAGGACAGGTCCTGTTCAAAAATAACTCCGAGATTCCTTACGGTGGTGGTGGATGCCAGAGCGATGCCATCCAGGGAAACCATATCGTCAGATAGTTGATTTCTGAGGTGTTCTGGGCCGAGTAGAATGACTTCAGTCTTGTCAGAGTTCAGCAGCAGGAAGTTGCAGCTCATCCAGGTCTTGATGTCTTTAAGACACGCTTGAAGTTTAGCGACCTGGTGGATTTCATCTGGCTTGATTGACAGATATAGTTGAGTATCATCGGCATAACAGTGAAAGTTTATGGAGTGTTTTCTGATAATATTGCCTAAAGGAAGCATATATAAGTTGAATAAAATTGGTCCAAGCACAGAACCTTGTGGAACTCCATGACGAACGGCGGTGGTCATCGAGGCCTCATCGTTTACAAATACAAACTGAGATCTATCTGATAAATACGACTTAAACCAGCTTAATGCTGTACCTTTAATACCAATCGACTGGTCTAGTCTCTGTAATAAGATGTCATGGTCAATGGTGTCGAATGCTGCACTAAGGTCTAACAGGACAAGTACAGAGACAAGTCCCCTATCTGATGCAACTAGAAGGTCATTAGTAATTGTCACTAGTGCTGTCTCTGTGCTATGATGCTTTCTAAATCCTGACTGAAATTCCTCAAATAAACTATTGTTATGTAAAAAGTCACACAACTGATTTGCGACTACCTTCTCCAGTATCTTAGAGAGGAAGGGAAGGTTAGAGATAGGTCTGTAGTTAGCCAACACCTCTGGATCCAGGGTGGGCTTTTTAAGAAGAGGTTTAATTACAGCTACTTTAAAAGACTGTGGTACATGACCCATTAGTAAAGACCCATTGATAATATCTAGTAGAGAGGTGCTAATTAAAGGTAAAACTTCCTTAAACAGCTTAGTCGGAACAGGGTCTAGGAGACAGGTAGAAGATTTAGAAGTAGAAACCATTGAAGACAGTTGGTCGAGGTTGATGGTAAAAAATCCATCCAGACGCACAGCAGGGCCCACAGCCTCCTCCATGGCCATCCCACCTGAGGATGGACCGGCAGTAGTCGAGGGCAGGAGATCACCGATCCTGTCTCTAATAGCCAGAATCTTATCATTGAAGAAGTTCATAAAGTCATTACTACTGAGGTCTATAGGAATACACGGATCCACCGAGCTATGACTCTCAGCCAGCCTGGCCACAGTGCTAAAGAGAAACCTAGGGTTGCTCTTGTTTTTCTCTATTAGTGATGAGTAGTAGGCTCCTCTGGCATTACGGAGGGCCTTCTTACATGTTCTCAGACTATCCCGCCAAACCAACCGGGACTCCTCCAGACCGTTGGAACGCCATATGCCCTCAAGCTTCCGTGAAGCTTGCTTCAATATGCGGGTCTGAGGGTCTGAGGGTCTGAGGGAAGGGACTCAAACAGTTTGTGTCCAGGGTGAGGGGTCAGCTGCAATCTTCCTAGCTCGCTTCAGAGTCCTGGAAGCGAACAAGTCCTGGAGGGACGGCAGATTGCAGCCAATCACCTCTCAGCAGAGTGGATGATGCGCTGCAGCCTGCCTTTGTCCTTGGCAGTGGCTGCGGTGTGCCAGACGGTGATGGAGGAGCAGAGGATGGACTCAACGATGGCAGTGTAGAAGTGCACCATCATTTTCTTTGGCAGGTTGAATTTCTTCAGCTGCCTCAGGAAGAACATCCTCTGCTGGGCCTTCTTGGTGATGGAGCTGATGTTCAGCTCCCACTTGAGGTCCTGGGTTAGGATGGAGTCACACAGGGTGATAGGGAGTCACACAGGGTGATAGAGGAGTCACACAGTGGGCGACTGTGGCTCAGTGGTGAGCAGGGTCGTCCTTCAATCAGAGGATCGGCGGTTCGATCCCCGGCTCCGCTAGCCCATGTCGATGTGTCCTTGAGCAAGACACTTAACCCTAAATTGCTCCCGTAGCTGCGTCTACGGTGTATGAATGGTTGACAATCTGATGTGGCTCCTTGCATGGTGCTCCTATCATCAGTGTATGAATGGGTGAATGATGTCATGTAGTGTTAAAGCGCCTTGAGTGGTTGGAAGACTAGAAAGGCGCTATACAAGTACGGGTCCATTTTACCATTTTTTTTTTTTTTTTTTACACAGGGTGATAGAGGAGTCACACAGGGTGATAGTGAGTCACACAGAGTGATAGGAAGTCACACAGGGTGATAGTGAGTCACACAGGGTGATAGGGAGTCACACAGGGTGATAGGAAGTCACACAGGATGAGAGGGGCGGGTGGGGCTGCGTTCTTCCTGTAGTCCACAACCATCTCCACTGTCTTCAGAGCGTTGAGCTCCAGGTGGTTCTGGCTGCACCAGGTCTCCAGGTGGTCAGTCTCCCACCTGTAGGCAGACTCGTCCCCACCAGAGATGAGTCCAATGAGGGTGGTGTCATCCTTCAGGAGCTTGACGGACTGGTGACTGGTAGGGCTGTCAAAATTGCTAAAGAATGACGTTTGAATATTCCCTTTAAAAAAACACATATATTCGAACATATTCGAATATATGTGTAAATACAAAATTCTTCAGTTTAGGTGTTCACTCCTTCTTTTTTTTTACATTCGAATATTAATTTTCACATTCGAAATTCTGTTTTTAACAACTATTCGAATATATATTCGAATTTCGATTATTCGTTGACAGCCCTAGTGACTGGAGGTGCAGCTGTTAGTGTACAGCGAGAAGAGCAGAGGGGAAAGAACGCAGCCTTGGGGGGAACCGTTGCTGATGGTCCGAGAGCCTGAGACGTGTTTCCAGCCTCACGTGGTGCTTCCTGTCAGTCAGGAAGTCTGTGATCCACCTGCAGGTGGAGTCAGGCACGTGCAGCTGGGAGAGCTTGTCCTGCAGCAGAGACGGGATGATGGTGTTGAAGGCAGAGCTGAAGTCCACGAACAGGATCCTGGCGTAGGTTCCTGGGGAGTCCAGATGCTGGAGGATGTAGTGGAGGGCCATGTTGACAGCATCGTCTACAGACCTGTTGGCCCTATAGGCGAACTGCAGAGGGTCCAGGAGTGGGTCAGTCAGGGTTTTGAGGTGGGACAGGACCAGGCGTTCAAAGGACGAAAAACAAATGAACACATGATGAAAGTCTGTTGGTGTCTCCACTATGGAGAAGAACAGAGCACGGGCACAACAGACTGGTAGAACATCTCCACCACAACAGACTGGTAGAACATCAACAAAAAGACAAAAATGTGTTAATGTTTTGGACTGAAGTAAGACTAAAGGTGTAAAACAGAATCGATTGACAATATATACTTTATGCTTTACATAACAGTCAAACCAGAGGACAAGAGGTCTATGGCAAACGGGAGGACATTACGAGGGTTAAGAATTTTGCAGGAAAAGTTATTAATAACACCTGTTATTACATGTCAAAACTTTACATTTTCTGTCATTGTCAGAGCACAAAAACAGAAACAGCTGACTGTTAGACAATCATAATATATATATATATATATATATATATATATATATATATATATACCGTTCCCAAGTCCCCGCTGCCACCTCGCAGCCGTCTCAAGCTGCCGTCTCGCAGCCTCCCGGCTGCCGCCTTCAAGCCGCTGCCGACACCGGGTTCCCCACCGGCGCCCCGACCTGTCCCAGAGTCCCCTTCAGAGTCCCGGTCCCGTTCCCGTTCCCCTTCAGAGTCCTGGTCCCGGTCCCCTTCCCCTTCAGAGTCCCGGTCCCGGTCCCCTTCCCCTTCAGAGTCCCGGTCCCGGTCCCCTTCCCCTTCAGAGTCCCGGTCCCGTTCCCGTTACCCTTCAGAGTCCCGGTCCCGTTCCCCTTCCCCATCTGAGTCCAGGTCCCATTCCCCGCCGGAGCACGGCTCTGATTTCCGTCCTCCGGCACGCCCCCCGGACTGTTTCGGCCCGACTGGTGGCCGTCCTCCGGCTCGCCCCCCGGACTGGTTCTGCTGGACTCCAGGTCCCTACTCCGGCTCCCCTCCACCCACCCCAGGGGACACGTTTTTTTTTTTCTCTGGGTCGTCTGGAATCCGCCCCTTGAGGGGGGGTACTGTTATGATGTGTTGTGTTTTGTGTTTGTGTTTGTGTGCTACACAGCTAATGAGACATTCACTGACCTCCTGAACCCAGTAATTACAATAACCAGTCTTCTTATCTAGAACAACTTCTTCCTGTAAACACAATAACACTTTAAACATAACAGGTTAACATTACATGTCACTCAGCCCGATTCTTATCCCTGCCAGTGGTAGAACCACAGGGCGGTGGTTCATAAAGATTTTTGCCTGGCCGAGCCCCACGTGCCGAGGTCACCAGAACCCCGCCAGTGAGCTCCTCTCCCAGGTCTGACACTAGAAGGGGGCCCGGGTTTCTCTTTTCCGGGCGATGTGCAACAACTCCTTTCCATTCGATTTGATAAAGGGTCAATGAATCGCTCTTGGTCTGGCACCCTCTCTCTGAGACCACTTTGCCTTGGGAGAACCAACTCGGAGCTATTTCCCCCGACAACATAGAGTATTTATTCAGTGCCAGATGACATTCATAGCACAATTAATATTTCACCATTTTAATGGCTTAAAGTGGGTCTACTGTTATGCAATGTTAGGTTTGTAGAAAAAAACAACTAAACACCATACAGTTGGTTTAGAGACCTGTTGTACTCTTCGGTCAGAATGGACACAGATCGGCTTTATACAATTCATTTCCTTTTGTATATTTTATATAAAATTACAATAAGCCGACATTACTGAAAATGTATGGAATTCTAGACAAAGTGACTGACTGTAAGATTTAAAAAAATAACCATAGATTTACAACGGCCCTTTGTCAACAATACAACCACAATCATTTCAATAAGTCAGCACAGACAAACAAATAAAGAACAATATGAAAATGTTTTTTTCTGCATCAATGACATAATAGCAGCAGGTTTATCTCACAATGCTTAAAATGACATGAATGCAGTTTTATTATCCTTCAACTATGTTTCAAGAACATTTGAAGGGTTTGATTCCTAAAACTTCATGTCAGTTAGTCATTATTTTCTATAGTTCACCGAAAAAAGTTGAAAAACGAAACCTCTGAAATAGTTATTTTATTATTTACATAATAATAGCCTTCGTCTGAACATTAAATTATTCTGTAAAATATGTATTCACAGTTACTAACTATTTTACAAAAACAAGCCTGCTAATGGTAAACATTACAATAGCCTAAAGCCTAGACCTAGGGGTCCCAGTTCCAGTGTGTGTGTATGTTTGTGTGTGTACGTATGTGTGTCTACGTATATGTGTGTGTACGCGCACACACACATATACATGGTCTAATACAGCAACATGGATGTCGGTGCAGTCCTTGGTTTGATGCTTGATCTCACTGTGCACAGCAGGTACTTTTTCAGATGCTTTCTAAATATATTGTCTCGCAGCCCGTACACAATAGGACTGAGCAACCTGGGGAGGATCTGGGTGATGATGTACGAGGCAAAGACTATATTTATATAATGTTCAGGGAAGCGATAGACCAGAGCATTTCTAATCAGATAGGCGACATAGGTGAGCATACACAGCAGGAGCTGAAAGCCGTGCAGCAGGATGGTGTTCCTGGCCTTCTTTGCGTCTCCATCACCTGATTTAGACGCTTTAACTGATTTAGCAGCTAAGAAGATCTTGATGTAAGTAAAGAGGAGCGTGAGCCAAACACCAATCAGGTAAACCATGTAGGAAACTTCCCTCTTTTTCAAGTGGATAGGGTGACGGAAGAGTTTATCCTTTGAACAAAACATGGTGGAATAAAATAACTCTACAGGCTCTGTAGCCAGAAGAATAAAAACATCTGGCAGTGTGGAAACTGCACTCATGGCCCAAATCAAAGCAATCAGAATGTATGTTCTCTTGATGGTACAGAGCTCAGCGTGTCGCAGTGGGAGACAAATAGCAATGTAACACTCTACGGCCATGAAAGCTAAATTTAATGGAGTGTTGAGGGTGGTGAAGACAGTAAGGGTAATAAAGACGCAACACAAGGAAACATTAATTCTGTAGAAGATGTAACTTAAGACAAACAGGCTGATTGTTGTCGTCAGCTGGATCATGTCATTTACCACCAGGTGGATGAAGAGGATGTAACGTGGATTCACATAAAATATCTGAACCAGGGAGAGAAAAAGAAAGAATCAGTTTAAACAACTCAATATTTGTAATATATTCGTACCTATAAGATAAGCCTTTCTTGATCCCCAGTAGAGATAATGAATAAGAATAAACAATAAGGGGCATATACAAATTAAATAAGAATTGAAGTAAAGATTAAAAATCCTTCAGGAGGAATATTTCAAGGCAAAACATTATTGTGTGGTATAATGTTGCATCCACCAGATTAATGGATACGATAAAGCAGTGGTTCTCAACTGGTCTGGCTCCGGGACCACCATCACCCCTGAATGACAAGCCGCGACCCAAATCGAGGAACATTCTCAACTTCTCCAATGTATTTAATGAAAAGATGGTGCAGTTTGAACCTGAGATAGTACAGGATATGTATGCTAACACAAAAACAAGTTTAATAACCAAAACGAGCAGCTGGTGGCGATGATAGAGAGGGAACTATTCCCTTTTACACTCAATTAGCTGCATTTTAATTAAAAAACTAAAACTGCATCTTCAGGACACGAGGTATTACAACATATATAACAATTCAGAATCTTCAGCTATTTTTAAACAGACTCAACAGCTTTCATGCACAAACAGTCCAACAACTAAGAAGTAGTTTCAAAAAGACTGAAATGACCTAACTTTAACTGAGAACACACACTCACCGAATCTATGACAAACACTTTACTGTGGAACACGTCACTGTGTTGAGGAGCAGCTTTTCCACTAACTCAAAATAAATTAAACAAAAGTGCAATTCAAAAGTATTCATATATACAACATTAACTTCTCTTGTGATTACCTCATCAGTAAATACTGAAAAACATTGTGCTTTACAGAAAATTAAGCAGCACTCAATTCTCCTCCCAACCCCAGAGTGTGTTCCTGTCATGCAGGCAGCGCCATCAGTTGTCATGTTATATTCAGTAGGCTGTTTAATTTAATTATCCTAAAAACCCAGAGTCTCCCTCATATCAGGATGGTTTGACCCAACCTGGCCCACGCTGCTGAAAACATGGAGGGACAAGTGCAAAACCAGTTGAAACCAGAGCCGGCAAAATAACGACACTCCGCTGCATAAAAAAGTCCTTTCAAAATAAAACCACAGGATGAAAAAAAAAAAAAAAGAGATTTTTTTTTTTCTTCTTTTTTTTCTTTTTTCAGGCAACTGAAAACGCGACCCAGTGAAAACGGGTCCGCGACCCACTAGTGGTTCGCGACCCACCAGTTGAGAATCACTGCGATGAAGTAATGATACCTGGCCTGTCTAACTGTGTAGTAGAAATATGATATAGTGTAATTTAACATTAACATATTAACAAAGGGCCTTACAAAGTGAATGCTACGAGTGACATTGGTGTTACGTGTTATAATACTCCATACACCAGATGTATACATTATATTACACAGTAATGATAAAGAAATATAGTACATGAGGTAATAACACAGTTGAACATATTAAGGTATTAATCAGTGCTAAAGGATTCTGACCTGGTGTTTTCTGAAGGTGTGAATCAAAGAACCATTGATATAGTTGATGATGAGACCAAGAGCCAGAACGATCACATTTTTGGTCACGACTGTGCTGTAGGAGTCTCGATACCTCAGAGTCGAGACGTTGTAGCCAGAAGACGATGAATTCATCGAGCTGATCTGAGGATCCTGCAAGCCTCTCATGAACATTTCAAACACTTAAGTGTTAGTTACTTCAAATGTTAACTGTTAATATGTTCATCTTATAAAACACATTTCCCACCATAGCAAGAATACCTTGGTTACCTATTTAAGAGAGAATACAATACATGTTCAAGCAATTCACTCATCGTTTTCATGGGAAAGTTATTCATTTTAAAATGTTTTGTTGTTAAATTGTATATAGAAATTTAGAAGTTGAAGTTGAGTGTAATGCTTCCATATAGTTATAAAAGATTGAAATATTATAAACAACACTGTGATAAAATACATTCCTACCTCAGATAATGTGCTCCAGTTTCCACCGTCACCACTTATGAAATGAGTGTGCATAGGTTTCATCTCTTTTTATGAAGCAGCATCAGTGACGTGGCTGCTGTAACCTGAACGACTTCATCCAGCTACAATTATGAAGAAAAGCTGTTTCAATGTTGTTTTGATTAACAAGCTCTATTGTCATGCTTTGTTATGCACCCTGATACCTTATTTACATTTTAAATCCAGATAAGGGCAAAACTACATCAAAATGTATTTTGATACACAATAAAAAATACCCCTCAAATAAATGTATTAAAATAAATTACAAAATACTGGTGCCAGAAAATGTGACAAAATACAATACATGTATTTTCTATTTCAAATATAGGAAAAACTTTTTTCGGGATTTTCAGTTTTCTCACAATTTGGTTTAGCAGAGCATTCAGGTTTGGGCTGTATGTATATATATATATATATATATATATATATATATATATATATATATATATATATGTATATATATGTGTGTGTGTGTGTGTGTGTGTGTGTGTGTGTGTGTGTGTGTGTGTGTGTGTGTGTGTGTGTGTATATAACGTACACAAACCCAGCCAGCATGTCCATGTGGGGCCCATAAGGTTTAAATTTGGGCTGCAGATAAGGGTCCCAAGTGGGTTTGTCCGCAGTTTCCACGGTGGCCTCACCTTTGTTTGCCCATACGGTTTTCAAGTTGGTGCGAACTGGGTTTATTCACCGGTTTATTCACCGACTTTAAGAGGGATCTGACTGGGCTTTAAGTGGGACCCAAATAGGCTACATTATGGGTTTCTGTGAATAAACCCAGTCCGCACCAACTTGAAAACCGTATGGGCAAACACAGGTGAGGCCACCGTGGAAACTGCGGACAAACCCACTTGGGACCCTTATCTGCAGCCCAAATTTAAACCTTATGGGCCCCACATGGACATGCTGGCTGGGAAGCTCTGGTGAACCCCATAACAAGGAAGAACAGTCACAGAATGTCAGTGTAACTAAGCAAAGCTATTAAAAGACAACAACTTGTTTGATTATTATTAACAGCTTTGCCTTTGTATCAACAAGAAAATAGTCATATATGAATACCATCACACTTTATACTATAAAAGCAAAATATAGAATATGATATTCATATTGAAGATACAGCATAACTTATAATACAGTGCAAGATTAGATGGTCTATTGTCATGCTTTGTTATGCACCCTGGTACCTTATTTACATTTTAAATCCAGATAAGGGCAAAAATACATCAAAATGTATTTTGATACACAATAAAAAAAAAAAACTCAAATAAATGTATTAAAATAAATTACAAAATACTGGTGCCAGAAAATGTAACAAAATACAATACATGTATTTTCTATTCAAAATATAGGAAATACTTTTTTCTGGATTTTCAGTTTTCTCACAATTTGGTTTAGCAGAGCATTCAGGTTTGGGCTGTATACTGTATATATATATATATATTTGTGTATATAATGTACACAAAGCTCTGGTGAACCCCACAAAAAGAAAGAACAGTCACAGAATGTCAGTGTAACTAAGCAAAGCTATTAAAAGACAACAACTTGTTTGATTATTATTAACAGCTTTGCCTTTGTATCAACAAGAAAATAGTCATATATGAATACCATCACACTTTAGGCCTATGTATACTATAAAAGCAAAATATAGAATATATTCACATTGAAGATACAGCATAACTTGTAATACAGTGCAAGATTAGATGGTCAGACGTCTCTTGATAAGTTATCATGAACATACAAGCTCCCAATCTCCCTCTTCCTATAGCTAGCTACTCCACTGATAAGTTAACTTGGTAAACACTGGCTATGCACTAGCCTAGACATCATGCTAGCTTCATTAGCATGTGAGCATTCATCGTTAGCTTGACTTTCTAGCTTGCTACTGTAACGGGACCGGCCCTGACCTGGTCAGAACGTAGGGGTAGCGCCTACTCCTTACGCCAGCCGTGTAAGAAGGGCCCGTTTTAGAACCCTGAGGTTTCCCTCTCAGTTTGCTTTCGATTACAATTTATAGAGACAATGACGGATGTTAAAAACCCCATTCGTTCAGTTTCCCTGTGGCCTACCTATTTCATTGAGCCACGGTGATCCACCGAACTGTTTCCTCTATTAGGAAAGGAAGATGAATCGTTTTACACACAGTGCAACCCAAACGATTACTTACATTTGTCTGGATCTGGAAACGAGGCAGGATCGTGCTGGATTGTGTTCCCTGGTCAATGGCCTCGGCCCGGTGTTACCTTCTTCGTCTCGAAAAACTTATCTTATTCCATTAAAGGGAGTCCCCATTGAGTAGAGTTCTACACTCTTATTTGAGAGTATACATTTTATTTCAAGTTATTATACACAGAGTACCATAACTGAGTCTTTTTCTTTACTTGGAGGAATTCCCCTCAGATACTTGAACTCCTTCGCTTGGGGTAGGCAGTTTGTCCCCACCTGGAGGGAGCAGTCCACCGGTTTCCGGCAGAGCACCATGGCCTCAGATTTGGAGGTGCTAACTCTCATCCCTGCCGCTTCACACTCGGCTGCAAAACGCCCCAGTGAATGCTGGAGGTCACGGTCCGAGGAGGCAAACAGGACCACATCATCTGAGAACAGCAGAGAGGCGATCCCGAGACTCCCGAACCGGATCTTCTCCGCCCCCTGGCTGCTCCTAGATATCCTGTCCATGAAGGTCAGGAACAGGACCGGTGATAAAGGGCAGCCCTGGCGGAGGCCAACACCCACCGGGAACGTGTCTGACTTACTACCGAGGATACGATCACAGCTCCTACTGCAGGCGTACAGAGACCGGATGGCCCATGCCAACGGGTCCGGCACCCCATACTCCCGCAGCACCCCCCACAAAACCCCCCGAGGGACCCGGTCGAAAGCCTTCTCCAAGTCCACAAAGCACATGTAGACTGGTTGGGCAAACTCCCAGGACTCCTCCAGTAGTCTTGCGAGGGTAAAGAGCTGGTCCACTGTTCCACGGCCGGGACGGAATCCACACTGTTCGTCTTGAATCTGAGGTTCGACAAGCGGTCGGAGCCTCCTTTCCAGCACCCTGGCATAAGCTTTTCCCAGGAGGCTGAGCAGTGTGATACCACGATAGTTCGAGCACACTCTCCGGTCCCCCTTCTTGAAGATGGGAACCACCACCCCGGTCTGCCAGTCCATGGGCACTGTTCCCGACCCCCATGCGACACTGCAAAGGCGTGTCAGCCAAGACAGCCCAACAATGTCCAGCGCCTTCAGCATCTCAGGGCGAATCTCATCCACCCCCGGCGCCTTGCCACCAAGGAGCTTTTTGACTACCTTAGTGACCTCTGCCAGGGATATGGGTGCAACCACCCCAAGGACTTCAGGCGCTGCCCCCTCTCCAGGGGACATGTTGGCCGGGTTTAGGAGTTCCTCAAAGTGCTCTTTCCACCGCCCGACGATGTCCACAGTCCGGGTCAGCAGTCCCCCCCCCCCCCCCCCCCACGCTGAGAACAGCCTGGGGTAGGCCCTGCTTTCCCTTCCTGAGCCGTCGGATGGTTTGCCAGAACTTCCTTGAGGCCAACCGAAAGTCCTTCTCCATGGCCTCCCCGAACTCCTCCCATGCCCGAGTTTTAGCATCCGCGACCTTCGCAGCTGCAGCCCTTCTGGCCTGCCGGTACCTGTCAGCTGCTTCAGGAGACCCCTGGGCCAGCCAGGCCCGAAAGGCCTCCTTCTTCAGTTTGATGGCTTCCCTCACCCCCGGTGTCCACCACCGGGTTCTCGGGTTGCCGCCACGACAGGCACCGATGACCTTCCGACCACAGCTCCTAGCGGCCGCGTCCACAATAGAGGCTTTGAACATGGTCCACTCGGATTCCATGTCCCCAGCCTCCCTCGGGATCTGTGAGAAGCTCTTCCGGAGATGGGAGTTGAAGACCTCCCGGACAGGATCCTCTGCCAGACGTTCCCAGTTCACCCTCACTACACGTTTGGGCTTGCCAGGTCTTTCTAGCCGACTCCCCCGCCATCTGATCCAACTCACCACCAGGTGGTGATCAGTTGACAGCTCTGCTCCTCTCTTCACCCGAGTGTCCAAGACATACGGCCGCAGATCAGATGATACGACTACAAAGTCGATCATTGATCTCCGGCCTAAGGTGTTCTGGTACCAGGTACACTTATGAGCCACCTTATGCTCGAACATGGTGTTTGTTATGGACAAACTGTGGCTAGCACAGAAGTCCAACAACAAAGCACCGTTCGGGTTCAGATCGGGCAAGCCGTTCCTCCCAATCACGCCCCGCCAGGTTTCTCTGTCATTGCCCACGTGAGCGTTGAAGTCTCCCAGGAGAACTAAGGAGTCGGCAGGCGGCGCCCTTTCCAGGACCCCTCCCACCGACTCCAAGAAGGCCGGATACTCCGAAATGCTGTTCGGTGCATAAGCACAAACAACAGTCAGAGCCTTACTCCCCGCAGCCCGTAGGCGCAAGGAGGCGACCCTCTCGTTCTCCGGGGAAACTCCAACATAGCGGCGCTCAGCCGGGGGCTCGTGAGTATCCCCACTCCCACCCGGTGCCTCTCACCCTGGGCAACTCCAGAAAAGGACAAAGTCCAACCCTTCTCCAGGAGCTTGGTTCCAGAGCCCGTGCTGTGCGTGGAGGTGAGCCCAACTATATCTAGCTGGTACCGCTCCACCTCCCGCACCAGCTCCGGCTCTTTCCCCGCTAGCGAGGTGACGTTCCACGTCCCTAGAGCTAGTCCATGCTGCCGGCGATTGGCTCGCCCAGGTCTCCTGCCTGGCCCGCCGCCCGGTCTGCATAGCACCCAATCCCGATGCTTCCCCCTGCGGGTGGTGAGTCCACAGGGTTGCTGGTCCATGATCTTTTTTCGGCCTGAGCCCGACCGGGCCCCATGGGCGAAAGCCCGGCCACCAGACGCTCGCTGATGAGCTCCCCTCCTGGGTCTGGCTCCGGGAGGGTGCCCCGGTTTCCCTTGTCCGGGCGAGGTTGCTGCAATCCATGGGCCGTAAATCATCAGTAGAGGAACGTCTACTCTGAAATTAGGTGACTGTGTCTGCCCCCCGGACAGAAAGTGGAAGCTGGTTCCACAGAACAGGACCTTGGGAAACCGGGGAACCCTCTGGGTGCCAGACCCAGGAGGGGAGCTCGTCAGTGAGCGTCTGGTGGCCGAGCCTTCGCCCATGGGGCCCGGTCAGGCTCAGCCTGAAGAAACAACATGGAGCAGCCACCTTGTCGACCCACCACCCGCAGAGACAAGCATCGGGATTGGGTGCTATGCAGACTTGCAGTTGGGCTGACCTCCACCACAGCACTGGCTCTGGAACCAAGCTCCAGGAGAAGGGTAGGACTCTGTCCTTTTCTGGAGTAGGGATACTTACGAGCTCCCAGCTGACTGCCGCCCTGTTGGAGTTTTCCCCAGAGAACAAGAGGGTGGCCTCGCTGTGCCTGCGAGTTGCAGGGAGTAAGGCTTGGACTGTTGTCTGTGCTCATGCACAAAACAGCAGTTCTGAGTATCAGGTCTTGGAGTCGGTGGGAGGGGTCCTGGAACGGGCGCTGCCTGCCGACTATATAGTTCTGCTTAGAGCCTTCAAGGCTCACATGGGCAATGACATCGAAACCTGGCGCCATATGAAAGGCTTGCCCAATCTGAACCTGAGTGGTGTCTCGCTATTGCCACAGTTTGTCCATAACGTATACCATGTTCGAGCATAAGGTGGCTCATAAGTGTACCTGGTACCAGAACACCTTAGGCCGGAGATTAATAATCGACTTTGTCCGGCGGTGGAAAGAGCACTTTGAAAGATAAGTTTCCTCCGTAGGTCTCAGCCTTAGAGATAGAGTAAGGAGATGAGTTTCCTCTGTAGGACTCAGTATTAGAGATAGGGTAAGGAGATGAGTTTCCTCTGTAGGGCTCTTAGAGATAGAGTAAGGAGATGAGTTTCCTCTGTAGGGCTCTTAGAGATAGAGTAAGGAGATGAGTTTCCTCTGTAGGACTCTTAGAGATAGAGTAAGGAGATGAGTTTCCTCTGTAGGACTCTTAGAGATAGAGTAAGGAGATGAGTTTCCTCTGTAGGACTCTTAGAGATAGAGTAAGGAGATGAGTTTCCTCTGTAGGACTCAGCCTTAGAGATAGGGTAAGGAGATGAGTTTGCTCTGTAGGGCTCAGCCTTGGAGATAGGGTAAGGAGCTCGAACATCAGAAGGGAACTTGAAGTTGAGCGATACTCCTTTGCATCAAAAGGAGTCAGCAGATGTGGTTCAGGCATCTCATCAGGATGCCTCCTGGAGTTTTTTTCCGGGCACATCCAACAGGTAGGAGACCCCGGGGAAGACCCAGAACACGCTGGAGGGATTACATCTCCCAGCTGGCCTTGGTACGCCTCGGGATCCCCCAGTATTAGTTGGGAAATGTTGTTGGTGAGAGAGAAATCTAGGTCAGCATGCTGGGCCTGCTGCCACTGAGACCTGATCCAAGCAGATACTGTCATGATGTTGGTTTGTCTGGTGTCCTGTCTTATTGTGAAGTCCTTGTCTTGGGTGTCCTCTGTGTTCCTGCACTTCCTCCCCTGTGATTGTCCGTGATTGTCTATCTGCCCTGTTCCCTGATTGTGTATTCCTTTCACCTGTGCTGCCCTCAGTGTTTTCCACCTGTTCCTCGTTACCCTCTTGTATTTAAACCCTGTCTGTCTCCTGTCCCCTTGTCGGATTGTATTGTGTCTGTTACCCCTGTAAGCTGTCTCGTCGTGAGTAGTCTTGTCCCTGTCTTTTTGGAGCCCTGGTTTTGTTTTTGTTTGTTCCACGTCCCGTTTTGAAGCCTGTCCTAAGTTTTGTTTATTGGAATAAATTTACTATCAACTGTTGCTCGTGCGTTTGGGTCCTCTCCTTACCCCAGACCTGACAGATACAGATGGATGGATGGACTTCAAATACTGTTCTTTACTTTCCCGATTCTTTATGAATCATGATGTTCAAAATATATGTTGTTGTTGTTAATAATATGCTGAAATGTACCTCAGTACATTTATTAAAGTACTGTACTAAATTGCAATTTTCAAGATAAATGGAAGTTAATTGAAGGATAGATGGTGGAGCACCATAACAGAAACAGCTGACCGTTCCACAATTATATTTAAAAACAGTTCAGGAAAAATAAATCAAAAAGTTAAAAACAAATAAGTCACATATGATAGCCATGAAGGGACCTTAGCTCAAAAAAATGTTTTTAATATAGATATTGAATCTTAATTCAAAGAAAAGATCACAGATGGTATAGAATGAATCTCATATGTAAATGTACTTTCGGCAACAATACAACCAGTCATTTAAATGTCTGCACACACACAAATGAGGAACAATATTAACACATGTTGCAGTTTTATTATATTTATTATATATTTATTATATAGTTTTTGACTTAAAACTGTACAATTTGTTGTCATTTTGAATCATTATTTCTATAGATCAAACCCCAAAAAGCATATTATTTACAGATCTAAAAGCATTCTCCGTCAAATGTAATGAATCTGGCAATGGTATCCCTGTCAAATCCTATTCTGGAATCAAATCAGTATATTCAGAAAACCTAGACCTAGGGTTATATATACACACGCACACACACACATATACAGTACATGGTCTAATACAGCAACATGGATGTCGGTGCAGTCCTTGGTTTGATGCTTGATCTCACTGTGCACAGCAGGTACTTTTTCAGATGCTTTCTAAATATATTGTCTCGCAGCCCGTACACAATAGGACTGAGCAACCTGGGGAGGATCTGGTCTATGATGTACGAGGCAAAGACTATATTTATATAATGTTCAGGGAAGCGATAGACCAGAGCATTTCTAATCAGAAAGGCGACATAGGTGAGCATACACAGCAGGAGCTGAAAGCCGTGCAGCAGGATGGTGTTCCTGGCCTTCTTTGAGTCTCCATCACCTGATTTAGACGCTTTAACTGATTTAGCAGCTAAGAAGATCTTGATGTAAGTAAAGAGGAGCGTGAGCCAAACACCAATCAGGTAAACCATGTAGGAAACGTCTCTCTTTTTCAAGTGGATAGGGTGACGGAAGAGTTTATCCTTTAAACAAAACATGGTGGAATAAAATAACTCTACAGGCTCTGTAGCCAGAAGAATAAAAACATCTGGCAGTGTGGAAACTGCACTCATGGCCCAAATCAAAGCAATCAGAATGTATGTTCTCTTGATGGTACAGAGCTCAGCGTGTCGCAGTGGGAGACAAATAGCAATGTAACACTCTACGGCCATGAAAGCTAAATTTAATGGAGTGTTGAGGGTGGTGAAGACAGAAAGGGTAATAAAGACGCAACACAAGGAAACATTAATTCTGTAGAAGATGTAACTTAAGACAAACAGGCTGATTGTTGTCGTCAGCTGGATCATGTCATTTACCACCAGGTGGATGAAGAGGATGTAACGTGGATTCACATAAAATATCTGAACCAGGGAGAGAAAAAGAAAGAATCAGCTTAAACAACTCAATATTGGTAATATATTCGTACCTATAAGATAAGCCTTTCTTGATCCCCAGTAGAGATAATGAATAAGAATAAACAATAAGGGGCATATACAAATTAAATAAGAATTGAAGTAAAGATTAAAAATCCTTCAGGAGGAATATTTCAAGGCAAAACATTATTGTGTGGTATAATGTTGCATCCACCAGATTAATGGATACGATAAAGTAATGATACCTGGCCTGTCTAACTGTGTAGTAGAAATATGATATAGTGTCATTTAACATTAACATATTAACAAAGGGCCTTACAAAGTGAATGCTACGAGTGACATTGGTGTTACGTGTTATAATACTCCATACACCAGATGTATACATTATATTACACAGTAATGATACTCACCATGTGTCTGTATTAGTATACAGATGTATAAAGAAATAGTACATGAGGTAATAACACAGTTGAACATATTAAGGTATTAATCAGTGCTAAAGGATTCTGACCTGGTGTTTTCTGAAGGTGTGAATCAAAGAACCATTGATATAGTTGATGATGAGACCAAGAGCCAGAACGATCACATTTTTGGTCACGACTGTGCTGTAGGAGTCTCGATACCTCAGAGTCGAGACGTTGTAGCCAGAAGACGATGAATTCATCGAGCTGATCTGAGGATCCTGCAAGCCTCTCATGAACATTTCAAACACTTAAGTGTTAGTTACTTCAAATGTTAACTGTTAATATGTTCATCTTATAAAACACATTTCCCACCATAGCAAGAATACCTTGGTTACCTTCAAGCAATTCACTCATCGTTAATCGAAAATTATTCATTTTAAAATGTATATATGTTATACTTGAATGGGCCTTAATGTTTCACCACTTCAGCAGCATACTTTACATTAATACCAGGAGTCACATATTAAATATAGTAATGATCATTAAAAAAAAATATTTCTCAAAACATATTTTACCATCTTGTTGTTAAATTGTATATAGAAATTTAGAAGTTGAAGTTGAGCTTAATGCTTCCATATAGTTAAAAAGGAATGAAATATTATGAACAACACCGTGATAAAATACTGCACTAACACAGTATGAGCATCAAAGACATTCCTACCTCAGATAGTGTGCTCCAGTTTCCACCTTCACCACTTATGAAATGAGTGTGCATAGGTTTCATCTCTTTTTATGAAGCAGCATCAGTGACGTGGCTGCTGTAACCTGAACGACTTCATCCAGCTACAATCGGCGATCCCGGTTCCTCGTCTCCAGTCGGCGGTCCAGCCGATCCCGGTTCCTCGTCTACAGTCGGCGGTCCAGCCAATCCCGGCCCCTCGTCTCCAGTCGGAGGTCCAGCCGATCCCGGCCCCTTGTCTCCAGTCGGCGGTCCAGCCGATCCCGGTTCCTCGTCTCCAGTCGGAGGTCCAGCCATTCCCGGTTCCTCATCTCCAGTCGGTGGTCCAGCCGATCCCGGCCCCTCGTCTCCAGTCGGAGGTCCAGCCGATCCCGGTTCCTCGTCTCCAGTCGGTGGTCCAGCCGATCCCGGCCCCTCGTCTTCAGTCAGAGGTCCAGCCATTCCTGGTTCCTCGTCTCCAGTCGGCGGTACAGCCGATCCCAGTTCCTCGTCTCCAGTCGGCGGTCCAGCCGATCCCGGTTCCTCGTCTACAGTCGGCGGTCCAGCCAATCCCGGTTCCTCGTCTCCAGTCGGAGGTCCAGCCAATCCCGGCCCCTCGTTTCCAGTCGGAGGTCCAGCCGATCCCGGCCCCTTGTCTCCAGTCGGCGGTCCAGCCGATCCCGGTTCCTCGTCTCCAGTCGGAGGTCCAGCCGATCCCGGTTCGTCGTCTCCAGTCGGCAGTCCAGCCGATCCCGGTTCCTCGTCTCCAGTCGGAGGTCCAGCCATTCCCGGTTCCTCATCTCCAGTCGGCGGTCCAGCCGATCCCGGCCCCTCGTCTCCAGTCGGCGGTCCAGCCGATCCCGGCCCCTCGTCTCCAGTCGGTGGTCCAGCCGATCCCGGCCCCTCGTCTTCAGTCAGAAGTCCAGCCATTCCTGGTTCCTCGTCTCCAGTCGGCGGTACAGCCGATCCCGGTTCCTCGTCTCCAGTCGGCAGGTCCAGCCGATCCCAGGAGGACACGATTCTCCTCCTCTTAGACAAGTTAGAGCCAATAGAAATGTTAGATGTTCACGACGGAAAACCGTGTATTAAAGAGCCGAACCTCCGGCTGGTTGGGGTGTTTTCGGACGGTCAACCTGCGTGTTGACTGACGACTCCCTGCTATCAAGACTGCAGCGCTTGTTACTTCACAAAATAAATTCCGAGAATGAGAGAAGTTGTTTGACTAAATTTTTCTGGAACCTACACCAGGCATCCAATAATTAATACACACTTTCAATGGTGACCCCGACTTGATTAATCTCAGACTAGGCTCTCCTCGTCCTCGCTCTCTTTATTTTTATTTTTTATCAGGCAAGAAGCGCGCATGCATGCAACCGTTCTATTTAACAAGTTTCCAGCAGAACTCTTATTCTCTTTTTTTCCGACCTCCTCAGCTCAAGATTTATATACAATCTTTTTTCTGTTTCTTATTTTGGGTGCAGTACTATTTCCGGTCTCGCTTTTCCTGTTATGGTGGGAGGCTTAGCTGATATGCTAGTCCTTGTGGCTTACTGCTCTATTTTCCCTGTATCTCTCCCAAGTTTCCACTCTGCAGTTTCTGAAAGCGTTTTGCAAAAACTGCGGTACGCTCAGCTCTGTACTCCCTATCTTATCAATCCTGAGCTCGTCCAACCGGTCCCTCCAGAGCACACAACTCAGACCGCCAACTCCCACAGCACCACACGTCCCAGAGAAACTCTTTCCTTTTCTCTCTCTTTGGCACAGAGACTCCCCGGTCGTGTTCTCTGTACGTTAGACGCTCTACATTAGTTATTTCAACAGGACACGCCTCCGCGTCACCAGTCGCACTCCCTGTGAGACCATCCGCGACAGTCACTTTCCACAAAGTTCATTTTATTTATTTACACGTATCCTTCGAAGCCAGGGGAAAGGGATGCATTACCCAATATCGTGAACCCGATCAAGAAGCTTCTACTGTATCAGAGAGATACAGCGCTCGACCACTGGGGACTTACAACACCAGTTCACCAATATTGTTTTATTTCTCCTTGCTTCGTAGTACCTAGACTATGATTTTCCCTTTTATTCCCCTTCAATGCCCCACAGATATGTAGTCTGGTTGAACACCTTTATCCGAGGAATTCTCAGTTTCCTGACACACACGGATTTCAGGTCTCGTTAAAAACACCAAGAATCTACAACACCCTCCCACACATTTGCCCACACAGCATATGAAAAACAACAAATCTTTCCCTGTGTCCTTTCCTTGCCTTTCAGCGGCAACACTACTTCTGCGGTAAACTGACCCAGTCTCTGCGTGCCTTGAATATAGTGGCTCAGTTGCCAGAAGTATCAACGTACCTACGAACTTCAACTTGGTCTCCCAGAGGTATCAACATAGCATACGGACTACACTTCGCTTATCCCAGAGGTATCAACGTAGCATATGGACTTCAACTTGGTCTCCCAAAGGTATCAACGTAGCATATGGACTTCAACTTGGACTTCTAACGACTAAGAGTCGACCTCCGGTAGCTCCCACGAGCGTCCCTTTGTCCTATTTAAACTCTTTATATACTTTTTACCTAGATCCCTACCAGTGGACACTTATTCTCTTTCCCTATAAAAACCCATGGAAATATGTGCTTTTTACTTTACGTGTGATCAGGAACAGTTTCAAAACTATTTCTAAACTATGGGTAGAGGCTCATTCTGCTGTTGACAAATGAAGCTATAGCGTAAGTTCAGACAGGAAGACAACCCCCTCACACCAGGCGGGCCCTCACTCATACGTCCCTCACCAGCAGCACGCACGTCATACCGGATGTCCCTGTCAGGAGCGTCAGAAGTGTCAGACTCTACCAGCTGTTCAGCAGCCGGGTGCGCCCAGCCATTAGCGCAGAGTCACGCCCTCCTCGCTATCCTATCAGCTCGCTGCCTTCTCCTTTAAATGTTCTCCTTCTCCGCCTCTAGCGTCCTGCTGCCGTCTCATGCGACCCGCCGCCTCCCCAGCACCATCCACCTTCTCAGATCCAGGACCCCATCGGCATCTCCAGCAACTCCAGCAGAACCTCAGGCACCACCACCAGTGTCTGGACTCCCCGGGGGGGATCTACAGATTGCTGCCGCTCAGGGCAAACACAGTGCGATCTCAATCTCCTCGCGGAGTCCATGCGCCAAATAAATTCTGTGTAACCATGGACTCATTATCGGCATAATAAACATTAACTACTAATCACCCACTGTCTCTCCTGATTGAACTAAATTTAGTTTAGCCAATCACAGACATTTTATTCATTTGAACAAAAGGTTGTCTGCTCACCTGTTCTATATGTGGTACCTCTCGTTGTCAAACGCCAAACAGCCGCCAGCCCTCAGTTGGGGTCCGGGAAACAGATGTCACAGCTCTTTTCTTTATCCAGGTCAACCAACCGACGTCAGGGTCACCAAATTGAAAGCGTGTGTCAGTTATTGGATGTCTGGTGCAGCACTTGTTACTTTACTTGTGATCAAGGAAAATAAATTCAGAGAACGAGAGAAGTTGTTTGACTAAGTTCTTCCAGACGCTACAGCAGGCATCCAATAATCAGTGCATGCTTTCACAGCCCCAGTCCCGGCTTCCGCCTCTGTGCCGCTGCCAGCCCAGTCCCCGGTAGTAGAGCAGCTCCCGGCATGTTTGGACCCACCTGACGTGGTAAGACCTCGAGGCGTGAAGAACCAAAGGCTGGCCATGTTTGACTAAACAGGTAAAAGCTCCACACGTCCAATGGACATTGCTGATATCAAAATATTGTTCTCTGGATTTTATTAATTGATATCGGATCAATCAAATGAAGATTGATTTGATTCAGAAAAACCTGTCTTTTAAACCCATCCCTAATTAACAACCGATGGTGCTCAGAGGTGGAGATCATTTCTTCGGACTGTTCTAACATTGAGCACCTTATGACCGGATGCCACGTGCATCGGCCTTTCTTACAGCGGTGTACATTCCAAAAAATGCTTTAAACAAATAATTCATGTTTGTATATCAGTGGATTTGTTGATATGCGGTTGAAACTATATTGCCCTTCCACCCCGTGAAAGTCTGTTCACCTGGGATAAATCAACGTTCCCACAGATGACGTCACTTATATAACATTAGATCATCATAATTATCACAATAATAACCACAATGAACAAAACAACATACACTCAACGCAGGACAACACATGAGAACAGAAAATGTATGACGTATCATAAGTATGAATCACATGGAGAAAATCTAGGAAAATGGCTTCAATACTTCAAGAAAAACTTTCCTTTTTCTTTTATTGGAATATCCATCTCAGGAAAGTGTAACAGTATGCTGACTCAACACCACAAATGCCTTTTCAAGTACTTCCTGAAAGTCTTGTCTCTCACGCCATAGAGGATTGGACTAATGGACCGTGGTAGAACCTGTACAATAATATAGAAAGCAAAGAGATGGTCTATATAATTCTTAGGGAACCATGTCTTCAGAACTTGTAATACCGGCGGCCCTGCATATGTTGTCATACCAAGCAGCAGCTGGAACCCATGGAGGAGGATTGTGTTTCTGGCTTTTTTAGCATCTTTGCTGGCTGTTTGTGCAGCTAACAGAATTCTGAAGTAAGTGCAACATATGATGATCCAAACTATAACTAGAAACACTGTGTTTGTGACATCTCTCTTCTCGGTGATGAGGGGATTTGGGAAGACAGTTTCTCTGAGGCAGAAGACTCTGGAATGAAAGAAGTCCAGCGGCTCTGTGGCCAAAGTGATGAACAGATCAGGAAGAACAAACAGCATTCTTGTTTTCCAGATGAAACCAATCAGCATCAAGGTCCTCCTGACGGAACAGATCTGCACGTGGCGAAGGGGGATGCAGACGGCGATGTAGCACTCCACCGCCATGCAGGCCAGGTTCAGAGGGGTGTTTTCAGTGGTGACACTAATAAGCAAGATGAAGATTAAACAAACGGAGACATGTATTGTGTAGACGGTGTAGCTGATGACAAACAGGATGACAGTCAGCGTCAATTGGATCATGTCGTTGACCACCAGGTGAATAAAAAGGATGTAGCGAGGATTCATGTAGAAGATCTGGATGGTAGGAAGAAAAGCACAAAGGAAGGGAAGGACATGTTTGGATTTAAATAACCAACCACACAGTATTTGTTAGTCGTCCATCATTTACATTGGACAGCTATCTAACTTAGCCAGCTGCTAAAGACCTTGAACTCATTCCCTTTGTGAATATGTATTTGTCAAAGAAACCTCAGACCTGGTGTTTGCAGAATGTGTGAATGAGGCAGATGTTGATGTAGTTGATGGAGATCCCGAGAATCACGACGATCACATTCTTGGTGACGGCTTTAGAGAAGGAGTCTCGGTACTGGAGAACCACCGTCACGTTGGCAGAGGACGCATTCATCTCTTGAGACGGAACGCAACAGGAGAATGTTTCAGTTACAAGTACATATTTAAGGATACATGATAAACCGACACATGTTAAAACTCCAACACATAACTTTAAATGCCCCTAAGCATATATTTAATTAAATGCTTTTTAATTCAAAACACTTTAAAACTCTGTTTTTCCTTTCCTGCATGCATTTGACGCTTTCAAAGTAGAGCAAATATGAAAGTAGAGCAAATATGTGATACTTTCAGTTAAAGTAGTGACTTGTGTAAATTCAGAATGACGTTACTTAAGATTCCTTAAGGGGAAATAATCAAAATGCATTGTAATTATTTATCATTATCAATCTTCATTTATTCCTTTTTTATTATTATTTCAGACTCATAGGTCCATATAGCAACAAAAAAACACACAAATACAACAACAATATATAAAATACAATACAATACGAGGACACAGGTATATTCATTGCAGTTAAAAAGTCACTCGTGGTTAAAAACATACAGAAACTTGTTCCAATGCTTCCAGAAACAGGAAGAAGACCTCGTATCACTCTGTGTTGGCTCAGTTAAGACTTTTATGATTACATTTTCTAAGTCATTGAATCTACATGTAAATTTGTAAATAAAATTCTTCAGCACAGCATGGAAAGTGGGAACATTACGGGTCACAAACATATGACTTGCACTTGTCCACCTGGGAAGCTTGAGTAGGATTCTGAAAGCATCATTAAATGCCAACTGAATTTTTTTATTTTTGCCTTACTATAACTGCACCACAGGTGGGCTTATAGAGAGGAGTACAGTAGCTCTGAAGAGAGCAGTTTTAACATCGTCTGTACATATGTGAAATGTACGTGCCAACATATTGGCTTGTGCATAAAGTTTGCAACACTGCCGCTGCACATCGTCATCATCATCATCGTCGTCATCATCGTCATCATCGTCATCATCGCTTAGGTCATTCCTGATGATGTGACCCAAATATCTGACTTTGTCCACCACATTTAGCTCATGGTCTCCCATAAAAAAGAAGGAAAATGTAGAGTACATAGCATATAGAGTTGCAAACATAGAGACACAATTGTTTGATAATTATATTTGCGATACTTAAACAAACAGAGCTTTGAACACTAAATAGAGATTCAGATGATATGTGATTAATAACTAAATATGCATTCATGTAAGCCACATACAGTGAACATGATGACCTGTACACTCATACACTCACCTAAAGGATTATTAGGAACACCTGTTCAATTTCTCATTAATGCAATTATCTAATCAACCAATCACATGGCAGTTGCTTCAATGCATTTAGGGGTGTGGTCCTGGTCAAGACAATCTCCTGAACTCCAAACTGAATGTCAGAATGGGAAAGAAAGGTGATTTAAGCAATTTTGAGCGTGGCATGGTTGTTGGTGCCAGACGGGCCGGTCTGAGTATTTCACAATCTGCTCAGTTACTGGGATTTTCACGCACAACCATTTCTAGGGTTTACAAAGAATGGCGTGAAAAGGGAAAAACATCCAGTATGCGGCAGTCCTGTGGGCGAAAATGCCTCGTTGATGCTAGAGGTCAGAGGAGAACGGGCCGACTGATTCAAGCTGATAGAAGAGCAACTTTGACTGAAATAACCACTCGTTACAACCGAGGTATGCAGCAAAGCATTTGTGAAGCCACAACACGCACAACCTTGAGGCGGATGGGCTACAACAGCAGAAGACCCCACCGGGTACCACTCATCTCCACTACAAATAGGAAAAAGAGGCTACAATTTGCAAGAGCTCACCAAAATTGGACAGTTGAAGACTGGAAAAATGTTGCCTGGTCTGATGAGTCTCGATTTCTGTTGAGACGTTCAGATGGTAGAGTCAGAATTTGGCGTAAACAGGATGAGAACATGGATCCATCATGCCTTGTTACCACTGTGCAGGCTGCTGGTGGTGTAATGGTGTGGGGATGTTTTCTTGGCACACTTTAGGCCCCTTAGTGCCAATTGGGCATCGTTTAAATGCCACGGCCTACCTGAGCATTGTTTCTGACCATGTCCATCCCTTTATGGCCACCATGTACCCATCCTCTGATGGCTACTTCCAGCAGGATAATGCACCATGTCACAAAGCTTGAATCATTTCAAATTGGTTTCTTGAACATGACAATGAGTTCACTGTACTAAAATGGCCCCCACAGTCACCAGATCTCAACCCAATAGAGCATCTTTGGGATGTGGTGGAACGGGAGCTTCGTGCCCTGGATGTGCATCCCACAAATCTCCATCAACTGCAAGATGCTATCCTATCAATATGGGCCAACATTTCTAAAGAATGCTTTCAGCACCTTGTTAAATCAATGCCACGTAGAATTAAGGTGTTCTGAAGGCGAAAGGGGGTCAAACACAGTATTAGTATGGTGTTCCTAATAATCCTTTAGGTGAGTGTATTTCTGAATATATGAAATTTATGAATAATTTCTGTCATATTCATTGAATGTGCTGTAACTACGCTATTCATTCTGGCCACATGACATCTATTGCTTCTGTCCATCCGGGGAGAGGGATCCTCCTCTGTTGCTCTCCCTCAGGTTTCTTCCCTGTTTTCCCTGTGAAAGGGTTTTTACTATCTCTTTAGGGGAGTTTTTCCTGATCCGATGTGAGGTCCCGGGACAGGATGTTATGTGTACAGATTGTAAAGCCCTCCGAGGATAACTTGTATTTGTGATGTTGGGCTGTATAAAATAAACTGAATTGAATTGAATATTTCTCAATGTAACAATCTTAAAGAGCATCAGCGTTAACTGATGTTGTTTTAAACAGCTGACTTCTTCCAATCAGGAATCATGATACTTTCATCTGCAGCAATGAAAGATGATACATCCATAATGACATTTATGTTTAGTTCATAAATCCCCTATAAACGTGGTTTTCTAGTCATTATTCATGTGTGCTTCATAATCTAACATCAGAAGCTCAGACAGTAGAATTCCATCTGGTGTCAGCACTAAAGTATCAGCTTCATTTATTTCAACTAAAGATACTCACATAGTTTTATAGATTGTATTCCTCTCACATAGTTTATAGATTGTATTCCTCTCACATAGTTTATAGATTGTATTCCTCTCAGGTAGTTTATAGATTGTATTCCTCTCACATAGTTTATAGATTGTATTCCTCTCACATCGTTTTTAGATTGTATTCCTCTCAGATAGTTGTTTATATCCTGCTATGTGTGCACACAATGTAAATGGCCATGAACAGTGTAGCGCTACATATACCTCCTTGCGTTGGGCGCCGTGTCAGTAGATTGAACAATAAGGTTTAAGTTAAAGAGTAGAGTCAGTAGACTGGACAGTAAGGTTTAGTTAGGAGTAGAGTCAGTAGACTGGACTAAATGTTTAGTTAGGAGTAGAGTCAGTAGACTGGACAATAAGGTTTAAGTTAAGCAGTAGAGTCAGTAGACTGGACTAAATGTTTAGTTAGGAGTAGAGTCAGTAGACTGGACTAAATGTTTAGTTAGGAGTAGAGTCAGTAGACTGGACTATAAGGTTTAAGTTAAGCAGTAGAGTCAGTAGACTGGACTAAATGTTTAGTTAGGAGTAGAGTCAGTAGACTGGACAATAAGGTTTAAGTTAAGCAGTAGAATTTCCCCAAGGGGATTAATAAAGTGCATGTTTCTGTTTCTTTTTTTCTTTTTTCTATATGAACTTATCATCATAATTCTCCCAAAAGCAATATGACACTATAAGGAGTTGTAACAGTCTGGTTATGAGTATGCTCATTTGGCCCGGTACCGGTTTGTGGGTCCCTTAGTACCGGTCCATGGATCCCTTGGTACCAGGCCGTGGATCCCATTGGTACCGGGCCGTGGATCCCTTAGTACCAGGCCATGGATCCCATTGGTACCGGGCCATGGATCCCTTAGTACCGGGCCATGGATCCCATTGGTACCGGGCCGTGGATCCCTTAGTACCGGGCCATGGATCCCTTGGTACCGGGCCGCACAGAAAGAATGAATGAAAAATTTTAATTAAATTAAAATAATCAAGGCCGGAAAGATGTTTTATTGTGAAAAATGACTGGATACATCCGTCTGTGGTAACCTCAGATGGAACCTCTTGACACATGTCAAGAGGTTCTGTTACTCTAAAAATGAAACTTAAGTCTGTTTCAACTCTGCCAGTGTTCTGGATTAAAACCAAGGCAGAATATCCTGAGATCACCAAAAAAGCAAGAAAACCTGCTTCCATTTCAACATCCTGTCTTTGTGAAGTGGGTTATAAGTTAAGAAGTAGACTGGACTAAAGGTTTAGTTAGGAGTAGAGTCAGTAGACTGGACAATAAGGTTTAAGTTAAGCAGTAGAGTCAGTAGACTGGACAATAAGGTTTAAGTTAAGCAGTAGAGTCAGTAGACTGGACATAACGAACACACGTCGGGTGTCGCCGCTCCCGTCTCCCCGAGGTCAGACCCGATCCGTGAAAGTCTTGTCTTCACGTAACCGGTCCGTTGTCATAAAGGTTTGTGACGCTGGACTAGAGGATGTAGAGGCTAATGCATAATATTGTGATTCTCAAACCTGCTTGGTGGAGTCTGTGTTGCACCACAGTCCCCGATGTTATTTTTTTTCTAAAGATAGATTTGATTTTGTAGTGAGTAACGAAGGTTTCAGGGGAAATGTATCAGAGTAAAAGTATCAGTTTTCTTTGCAAAATGTAGTGAAGTAAAAGTAAAAGTCAACAGAAATATAAATAGTAAAGTAGAGTACAGATATGCCCAAAAAACTACTTAGTACAGTAACAAAGTATTTCTACTTTGTTACTATACACCACTGCTCATCTTACACAATAGATGTCTGTTCAAGTACTTCCTGAAGGTCTTGTCTCGTACCCCATAGATGAGTGGACTAATGGACCGTGGCAGAACCTGTGCAATAATGTAACAAGCAAACAGGGAGTCTGGGTAGTTCTTGGGGAACCATAGCAGCAGATGCTGTTTTAACGGGGGTGTTACGTATGATGTCATGCAGAGCAGCAGCTGGAACCCATGGAGGAGGATTGTGTTCCTGGCCTTTTTAGCATCTACGCTAGCTTGTTTTGCAGTGAACAGGATGTTGAAGTAAGTGTAAAAGATAACACACCAATCTATAGCCAGATACAGCATATAGGTGACATCTCTCTTCTTGGTGATGAGGGGATTTGGGAAGACAGTTTGTCTGAGGCAGAAGACTCTGGAATGAAAGAAGTCCAGCGGCTCTGTGGCCAAAGTGATGAACAGTTCGGGAAGAACGGACAGAATGCTTATTTTCCAGATGAAACCAATCAGCATCAAGGTCCTCCTGACGGAACAGATCTGCACGTGGCGAAGGGGGATGCAGACGGCGATGTAGCACTCCACCGCCATGCAGGCCAGGTTCAGAGGGGTGTTTTCAGTGGTGACACTAATAAGCAAGATGAAGATGCAACAAACGGAGACATGTATTGTGTAGACGGTGTAGCTGATGACAAACAGGATGACAGTCAGCGTCAATTGGATCATGTCGTTGACCACCAGGTGAATAAAAAGGATGTAACGTGGATTCATGTAGAAGATCTGGATGGTAGGAAGAAAAGCACAAAGGAAGGGAAGGACATGTTTGGATTTAAATAACCAACCACACAGTATTTGTTAGTCGTCCATCATTTACATTGGACAGCTATCTAACTTAGCCAGCTGCTAAAGACCTTGAACTCATTCCCTTTGTGAATATGTATTTGTCAAAGAAACCTCAGACCTGGTGTTTGCAGAATGTGTGAATGAGGCAGATGTTGATGTAGTTGATGGAGATCCCGAGAATCACGACGATCACATTCTTGGTGACGGCTTTAGAGAAGGAGTCTCGGTACTGGAGAACCACCGTCACGTTGGCAGAGGACGCGTTCATCTTTTGAGACGGAACGCAACAGGAGAATGTTTCAGTTACAAGTACATATTTAAGGATACATGATAAACCGACACATGTTAAAACTCCAACACATAACTTTAAATGCCCCTAAGCATATATTTAATTAAATGCTTTTTAATTCAAAACACTTTAAAACTCTGTTTTTCCTTTCGTGGATGCATTTGACGCTTTGAAAGTGGAGAAAATATGTGATACTTTCAGTTAAAGTAGTGACTTAAGATAAAATAAGATAATCCTTTATTAGTCCTGCAGGATTACAGCAGCATTGCTCACAAGTGAATAAAAGATTTAAAAAAATCAAGTAATAGAAATAAACAGTAATAGAAAACAATAAAATAAACAGTAAAGAAGAATATTAAATATACAGACTGAATAAAAAAAGTATTTAAAAGTACTTAAACGTATTGCACGTGATGGATATTGCACCAGGTGAGTGATTAAAGCGTAAGATTCCTTAAGAGGAAATAATCAAAATGCATTGTAATTATTTATCATTATCAATCTTCATATAGAGTTGCAAACATAGAGACACAATTGTTTGATAATTATATTTGCGATACTTAAACAAACAGAGCTTTGAACACTAAATAGAGATTCAGATGATATGTGATTAATAACTAAATATGCATTCATGTAAGCCACATACAGTGAACATGATGACCTGTACACTCATATTTCTCAATGTAACAATCTTAAAGAGCATCAGCGTTAACTGATGTTGTTTTAAACAGCTGACTTCTTCCAATCAGGAATCATGATACTTTCATCTGCAGCAATGAAAGATGATACATCCATAATGACATTTATGTTTAGTTCATAAATCCCATATAAACGTGGTTTTCTAGTTATTATTCATGTGTGCTTCATAATCTAACATCAGAAGCTCAGACAGTAGAATTCCATCTGGTGTCAGCACTAAAGTATCAGCTTCATTTATTTCATCCAAAGATACTCACATAGTTTTATAGATTGTATTCCTCTCACATAGTTTATAGATTGTATTCCTCTCACATAGTTTATAGATTGTATTCCTCTCAGGTAGTTTTTAGATTGTATTCCTCTCAGGTAGTTTTTAGATTGTATTCCTCTCAGGTAGTTTTTGAAGGATCTAGAGATGATTGAACATTCATAACAGTTCAACCTGCAGAGAGCAGCTCACTGACGACAACACAAGAGAGAAGTCCTCAATGAATCATTAACTTCATCAACTACCAAACAAAGACATATCATTATTGTATTTGAATGCATTTAACATTTTAAATCTAAAGTGGAACAATAAAGAGAGTATAATATCAATATCACAGCCTGAATATATTTCAAACTGAAGCACACGTTCCAGATGAAGATGTTCTTTAATAAAAAGCCTAACAGCATAACTTCTTTTGTCATCTATGATATTGTTTGTAGGATTAGCTAAAGAGTTATATCTTGGAACAATTATATTTTTACATTGAACTCATTATTTTAAACGCTGCTCTGAAAATATAAAATACAGCAGGTAAAAAAGATGAACATTGAACAATCATGAAAAGGCTAAAAACACGAGCAGACGGCCCACAAGCGATCCTTCTGTAAACCACAGCAGGAACACATCATCTGTGTCGCCACAGGAAGTGGAACTTACCTGACTTCCTGCCTGGAGATCAGAGCAGCGAAGTTAAAGCTGCAGAAAACCTCTCGCTTTATATGGATGTCCCTGAATGCACCTGAACACACCTGGGTTGTGTGTGTGTGTCTGTGTGCGTACATATTGTATTGTGTGTGTGTGTGTGTGTGTGTGTGTGTGTGTGTGTGTGTGTGTGTGTGTGTGTGTGTGTGTGTGTGTGTGTGTGTGTGTGTGTACATATTGTATGTACGTATGCAGACACACACAATACTTCTTGTATGAATCGTGTTGCTTTTTGTGAACACTTAAAAAAGGTGCACATCATAAATGTGGAAAGGTAAACTTGAATCCTCGGCCTCATTATGCAAACTCAGCGGTGACATGTTGAACTTACACACATGGAGTTGTGATTGACTCATAAAAGGCAATTTAAAAAATGTATTTCATGAATTCATACAGAATTACCAAAGAGACAAGAAACAAAGTCAACGGAAACTATTATTTCTGTGTGTTTGAACTATTTCTGGGTGTTGTTTGAAATTGTTTGCTTTTGCCGAATAACAAGATAACGTCTGAGGGGACTTGAGGTATGGACATCGTCGGCTTATTGAAGTCTGCTTTCAGGGGTCCATGAGAAGAGCCGTTTGACTTGAAGGGTCTCGGTCGTTCTGTCAGCATCTCCACCTGCCTGCCTCTGGTGATGGAACCTCAAAGGTTCCCAGAACGGACATGGACCTCACATGTGTGAGCTTTACCCAGCAGGTTGTTCTGCAGGAGCCACATGTGTTCCTTCATTCTGTGAAGATCACAAACACTGAACATGAAGGTCACAAACACTGAACATGAAGGTCACAAACACTGAACATGAAGGTCACAAACACTGAACATGAAGGTCACAACACTGAACATGAAGGTCACAACACTGAACATGAAGGTCACAACACTGAACATGAAGGTCACAACACTGAACATGAAGGTCACAAACACTGAACATGAAGGTCACAAACACTGAACATGAAGGTCACAAACACTGAACATGAAGGTCACAAACACTGAACATGAAGGTCACAAACACTGAACATGAAGGTCACAAACACTGAACATGAAGGTCACAACACTGAACATGAAGGTCACAAACACTGAACATGAAAGTCACAAACACTGAACATGAAGATCACAAACACTGAACATGAAGATCACAAACACTGAACATGAAGGTCACAACACTGAACATGAAGGTCACAAACACTGAACATGAAGGTCAAACACTGAACATGAAGGAAGTCCAAGAGCGCGTCACTGACTCAAGGAGAGCAGGAGGTTAAATCAAAGGGCATTGCCTCGTATTAAAGGTTTCTTAATAAACGCTTCTCAGAAATATGAACGTCTTCATTGCTTCTTGCTGACTAGTGACTGGAAACCAGGGGTGAATAAGTGATGGTTTGATGCTCAGCCCTGTTGTTTAAACAACTGTTAACCATCATGACTTGTTTCTGAAAGCCCTCCATGTTGTAATACGTGAGCTGTGTCTTACTGTGGGCTCATTTCCAGTAGTGTATGAAGAACCCAAAAGCCATACTTGAGTAAAAGTAAAGATATCTTACTGGAAAATGACTCCAGTAAAAGTAAAAGTCACCTATTAGAATACTACTTGAGTAAAAGTCTTAAAGTATCTGATAGTTACTGTACTTAAGTATCAAAAGTATTTTTCTGATATAAAATGTACTTAAGTATTGAAAGTAAAAGTACAAGTAAATGCTGTTAATAAAAAAGCAAAGGGTCCGAATTTTGGGAATTATTAAGTTTATTCTTTTAAGTGCTGTGGCTCCATGACCAAGGACAAGGAGTTGGGTTGATAAAATAACTGGGTTGGCTGTGATCCATCCAGGAGCAACAATGTTCAACATCATATATTGTACAGAAGCTCAGGGGGATGAGTGGTCGTCCCGCAACCACAAGGTAGCCGGCTCGATCCCCAGTCCCCCCATAGCTCACATGTCGAAGTGTCCCTGAGCAAGACACTGAACCCTTAACTGCTCCCTGGGCGCCTCACAGGGCCGCCCACTGCTCCCTATCCAGAGATGGGTCAAATGCAGAGAAGAATTTCCCCAAGGGGATTAATAAAGTGCATGTTTCTGTTTCTTTTTTTCTTTTTTCTATATGAACTTATCATCATAATTCTCCCAAAAGCAATATGACACTATAAGGAGTTGTAACAGTCTGGTTATGAGTATGCTCATTTGGCCCGGTACCGGTTTGTGGGTCCCTTAGTACCGGTCCATGGATCCCTTGGTACCGGGCCGTGGATTCATTGGTACCGGGCCGTGGGTCCCTTAGTACCGGGCCGTGGATCCCTTGGTACCAGGCCGTGGATCCCATTGGTACCGGGCCGTGGATCCCTTAGTACCAGGCCATGGATCCCATTGGTACCGGGCCATGGATCCCTTAGTACCGGGCCATGGATCCCATTGGTACCGGGCCGTGGATCCCTTAGTACCGGGCCATGGATCCCTTGGTACCGGGCCGCACAGAAAGAATGAATGAAAAATTTTAATTAAATTAAAATAATCAAGGCCGGAAAGATGTTTTATTGTGAAAAATGACTGGATACATCCGTCTGTGGTAACCTCAGATGGAACCTCTTGACACATGTCAAGAGGTTCTGTTACTCTAAAAATGAAACTTAAGTCTGTTTCAACTCTGCCAGTGTTCTGGATTAAAACCAAGGCAGAATATCCTGAGATCACCAAAAAAGCAAGAAAACCTGCTTCCATTTCAACATCCTGTCTTTGTGAAGTGGGTTATAAGTTAAGAAGTAGACTGGACTAAAGGTTTAGTTAGGAGTAGAGTCAGTAGACTGGACAATAAGGTTTAAGTTAAGCAGTAGAGTCAGTAGACTGGACAATAAGGTTTAAGTTAAGCAGTAGAGTCAGTAGACTGGACATAAAGAACACACGTCGGGTGTCGCCGCTCCCGTCTCCCCGAGGTCAGACCCGATCCGTGAAAGTCTTGTCTTCACGTAACCGGTCCGTTGTCATAAAGGTTTGTGACGCTGGACTAGAGGATGTAGAGGCTAATGCATAATATTGTGATTCTCAAACCTGCTTGGTGGAGTCTGTGTTCCACCACAGTCCCCGATGTTATTTTTTTTCTAAAGATAGATTTGATTTTGTAGTGAGTAACGAAGGTTTCAGGGGAAATGTATCAGAGTAAAAGTATCAGTTTTCTTTGCAAAATGTAGTGAAGTAAAAGTAAAAGTCAACAGAAATATAAATAGTAAAGTAGAGTACAGATATGCCCAAAAAACTACTTAGTACAGTAACAAAGTATTTCTACTTTGTTACTATACACCACTGCTCATCTTACACAATAGATGTCTGTTCAAGTACTTCCTGAAGGTCTTGTCTCGTACCCCATAGATGAGTGGACTAATGGACCGTGGCAGAACCTGTGCAATAATGTAACAAGCAAACAGGGAGTCTGGGTAGTTCTTGGGGAACCATAGCAGCAGATGCTGTTTTAACGGGGGTGTTACGTATGATGTCATGCAGAGCAGCAGCTGGAACCCATGGAGGAGGATTGTGTTCCTGGCCTTTTTAGCATCTACGCTAGCTTGTTTTGCAGTGAACAGGATGTTGAAGTAAGTGTAAAAGATAACACACCAATCTATAGCCAGATACAGCATATAGGTGACATCTCTCTTCTTGGTGATGAGGGGATTTGGGAAGACAGTTTGTCTGAGGCAGAAGACTCTGGAATGAAAGAAGTCCAGCGGCTCTGTGGCCAAAGTGATGAACAGATCAGGAAGAACGGACAACATGCTTATTTTCCAGATGAAACCAATCAGCATCAAGGTCCTCCTGACGGAACAGATCTGCACGTGGCGAAGGGGGATGCAGACGGCGATGTAGCACTCCACCGCCATGCAGGCCAGGTTCAGAGGGGTGTTTTCAGTGGTGACACTAATAAGCAAGATGAAGATGCAACAAACGGAGACATGTATTGTGTAGACGGTGTAGCTGATGACAAACAGGATGACAGTCAGCGTCAATTGGATCATGTCGTTGACCACCAGGTGAATAAAAAGGATGTAGCGAGGATTCATGTAGAAGATCTGGATGGTAGGAAGAAAAGCACAAAGGAAGGGAAGGACATGTTTGGATTTAAATAACCAACCACACAGTATTTGTTAGTCGTCCATCATTTACATTGGACAGCTATCTAACTTAGCCAGCTGCTAAAGACCTTGAACTCATTCCCTTTGTGAATATGTATTTGTCAAAGAAACCTCAGACCTGGTGTTTGCAGAATGTGTGAATGAGGCAGATGTTGATGTAGTTGATGGAGATCCCGAGAATCACGACGATCACATTCTTGGTGACGGCTTTAGAGAAGGAGTCTCGGTACTGGAGAACCACCGTCACGTTGGCAGAGGACGCGTTCATCTTTTGAGACGGAACGCAACAGGAGAATGTTTCAGTTACAAGTACATATTTAAGGATACATGATAAACCGACACATGTTAAAACTCCAACACATAACTTTAAATGCCCCTAAGCATATATTTAATTTAATGCTTTTTAATTCAAAACACTTTAAAACTCTGTTTTTCCTTTCGTGGATGCATTTGACGCTTTGAAAGTGGAGAAAATATGTGATACTTTCAGTTAAAGTAGTGACTTAAGATAAAGTAAGATAATCCTTTATTAGTCCTGCAGGATTACAGCAGCATTGCTCACAAGTGAATAAAAGATTTTTAAAAATCAAGTAATAGAAATAAACAGTAATAGAAAACAATAAAAAAACAGTAAAGAAGAATATTAAATATACAGACTGAATAAAAAAAGTATTTAAAAGTACTTAAACGTATTGCACGTGATGGATATTGCACCAGGTGAGTGATTAAAGCGTAAGATTCCTTAAGAGGAAATAATCAAAATGCATTGTAATTATTTATCATTATCAATCTTCATATAGAGTTGCAAACATAGAGACACAATTGTTTGATAATTATATTTGCGATACTTAAACAAACAGAGCTTTGAACACTAAATAGAGATTCAGATGATATGTGATTAATAACTAAATATGCATTCATGTAAGCCACATACAGTGAACATGATGACCTGTACACTCATGTTTCTCAATGTAACAATCTTAAAGAGCATCAGCGTTAACTGATGTTGTTTTAAACAGCTGACTTCTTCCAATCAGGAATCATGATACTTTCATCTGCAGCAATGAAAGATGATACATCCATAATGACATTTATGTTTAGTTCATAAATCCCATATAAACGTGGTTTTCTAGTTATTATTCATGTGTGCTTCATAATCTAACATCAGAAGCTCAGACAGTAGAATTCCATCTGGTGTCAGCACTAAAGTATCAGCTTCATTTATTTCAACTAAAGATACTCACATAGTTTATAGATTGTATTCCTCTCACATAGTTTTATAGATTGTATTCCTCTCACATAGTTTTTATATTGTATTCCTCTCAGGTAGTTTTTAGATTGTATTCCTCTCAGGTAGTTTTTAGATTGTATTCCTCTCAGGTAGTTTTTAGATTGTATTCCTCTCAGGTAGTTTTTGAAGGATCTAGAGATGATTGAACATTCATAACAGTTCAACCTGCAGAGAGCAGCTCACTGACGACAACACAAGAGAGAAGTCCTCAATGAATCATTAACTTCATCAACTACCAAACAAAGACATATCATTATTGTATTTGAATGCATTTAACATTTTAAATCTAAAGTGGAACAATAAAGAGAGTATAATATCAATATCACAGCCTGAATATATTTCAAACTGAAGCACACGTTCCAGATGAAGATGTTCTTTAATAAAAAGCCTAACAGCATAACTTCTTTTGTCATCTATGATATTGTTTGTAGGATTAGCTAAAGAGTTATATCTTGGAACAATTATATTTTTACATTGAACTCATTATTTTAAACGCTGCTCTGAAAATATAAAATACAGCAGGTAAAAAAGATGAACATTGAACAATCATGAAAAGGCTAAAAACACGAGCAGACGGCCCACAAGCGATCCTTCTGTAAACCACAGCAGGAACACATCATCTGTGTCGCCACAGGAAGTGGAACTTACCTGACTTCCTGCCTGGAGATCAGAGCAGCGACGTTAAAGCTGCAGAAAACCTCTCGCTTTATATGGATGTCCCTGAATGCACCTGAACACACCTGGGTTGTGTGTGTGTCTGTGTGCGTACATATTGTATTGTGTGTGTGTGTGTGTGTGTGTGTGTGTGTGTGTGTGTGTGTGTGTGTGTGTGTGTGTGTGTGTGTGTGTGTGTGTGTGTGTACATATTGTATGTACGTATGCAGACACACACACAATACTTCTTGTATGAATCGTGTTGCTTTTTGTGAACACATAAAAAAGGTGCACATCATAAATGTGGAAAGGTAAACTTGAATCCTCGGCCTCATTATGCAAACTCAGCGGTGACATGTTGAACTTACACACATGGAGTTGTGATTGACTCATAAAAGGCAATTTAAAAAATGTATTTCATGAATTCATACAGAATTACCAAAGAGACAAGAAACAAAGTCAACGGAAAGTATTATTTCTGTGTGTTTGAACTATTTCTGGGTGTTGTTTGAAATTGTTTGCTTTTGCCGAATAACAAGATAACGTCTGAGGGGACTTGAGGTATGGACATCGTCGGCTTATTGAAGTCTGCTTTCAGGGGTCCATGAGAAGAGCCGTTTGACTTGAAGGGTCTCGGTCGTTCTGTCAGCATCTCCACCTGCCTGCCTCTGGTGATGGAACCTCAAAGGTTCCCAGAACGGACATGGACCTCACATGTGTGAGCTTTACCCAGCAGGTTGTTCTGCAGGAGCCACATGTGTTCCTTCATTCTGTGAAGATCACAAACACTGAACATGAAGGTCACAAACACTGAACATGAAGGTCACAAACACTGAACATGAAGGTCACAAACACTGAACATGAAGGTCACAAACACTGAACATGAAGGTCACAAACACTGAACATGAAGGTCACAAACACTGAACATGAAGGTCACAAACACTGAACATGAAGGTCACAACACTGAACATGAAGGTCACAAACACTGAACATGAAGATCACAACACTGAACATGAAGGTCACAAACACTGAACATGAAGATCACAAACACTGAACATGAAGGTCATGAAGGTCACAAACACTGAACATTAAGGTCAAACACTGAACATGAAGGTCACAACACTGAACATGAAGGTCACAAACACTGAACATGAAGGAAGTCCAAGAGCGCGTCACTGACTCAAGGAGAGCAGGAGGTTAAATCAAAGGGCATTGCCTCGTATTAAAGGTTTCTTAATAAACGCTTCTCAGAAATATGAACGTCTTCATTGCTTCTTGCTGACTAGTGACTGGAAACCAGGGGTGAATAAGTGATGGTTTGATGCTCAGCCCTGTTGTTTAAACAACTGTTAACCATCATGACTTGTTTCTGAAAGCCCTCCATGTTGTAATACGTGAGCTGTGTCTTACTGTGGGCTCATTTCCAGTAGTGTATGAAGAACCCAAAAGCCATACTTGAGTAAAAGTAAAGATATCTTACTGGAAAATGACTCCAGTAAAAGTAAAAGTCACCTATTAGAATACTACTTGAGTAAAAGTCTTAAAGTATCTGATAGTTACTGTACTTAAGTATCAAAAGTATTTTTCTGATATAAAATGTACTTAAGTATTGAAAGTAAAAGTACAAGTAAATGCTGTTAATAAAAAAGCAAAGGGTCCGAATTTTGGGAATTATTAAGTTTATTCTTTTAAGTGCTGTGGCTCCATGACCAAGGACAAGGAGTTGGGTTGATAAAATAACTGGGTTGGCTGTGATCCATCCAGGAGCAACAATGTTCAACATCATATATTGTACAGAAGCTCAGGGGGATGAGTGGTCGTCCCGCAACCACAAGGTAGCCGGCTCGATCCCCAGTCCCCCCATAGCTCACATGTCGAAGTGTCCCTGAGCAAGACACTGAACCCTTAACTGCTCCCTGGGCGCCTCACAGGGCCGCCCACTGCTCCCTATCCAGAGATGGGTCAAATGCAGAGAAGAATTTCCCCAAGGGGATTAATAAAGTGCATGTTTCTGTTTCTTTTTTTCTTTTTTCTATATGAACTTATCATCATAATTCTCCCAAAAGCAATATGACACTATAAGGAGTTGTAACAGTCTGGTTAGGAGTATGCTCATTTGGCCCGGTACCGGTTTGTGGGTCCCTTAGTACCGGTCCATGGATCCCTTGGTACCGGGCCGTGGATTCATTGGTACCGGGCCGTGGGTCCCTTAGTACCGGGCCGTGGATCCCTTGGTACCAGGCCGTGGATCCCATTGGTACCGGGCCGTGGGTCCCTTAGTACCGGTCCATGGATCCCTTGGTACCGGGCCGTGGATTCATTGGTACCGGGCCGTGGGTCCCTTAGTACCGGGCCGTGGATCCCTTGGTACCAGGCCGTGGATCCCATTGGTACCGGGCCGTGGATCCCTTAGTACCAGGCCATGGATCCCATTGGTACCGGGCCATGGATCCCTTAGTACCGGGCCATGGATCCCATTGGTACCGGGCCGTGGATCCCTTAGTACCGGGCCATGGATCCCTTGGTACCGGGCCGCACAGAAAGAATGAATGAAAAAATTTAATTAAATTAAAATAATCAAGGCCGGAAAGATGTTTTATTGTGAAAAATGACTGGATACATCCGTCTGTGGTAACCTCAGATGGAACCTCTTGACACATGTCAAGAGGTTCTGTTACTCTAAAAATGAAACTTAAGTCTGTTTCAACTCTGCCAGTGTTCTGGATTAAAACCAAGGCAGAATATCCTGAGATCACCAAAAAAGCAAGAAAACCTGCTTCCATTTCAACATCCTGTCTTTGTGAAGTGGGTTATAAGTTAAGAAGTAGACTGGACTAAAGGTTTAGTTAGGAGTAGAGTCAGTAGACTGGACAATAAGGTTTAAGTTAAGCAGTAGAGTCAGTAGACTGGACAATAAGGTTTAAGTTAAGGAGTAGAGTCAGTAGACTGGACAATAAGGTTTAAGTTAAGCAGTAGAGTCAGTAGACTGGACAATAAGGTTTAAGTTAAGCAGTAGAGTCAGTAGACTGGACATAAAGAACACACGTCGGGTGTCGCCGCTCCCGTCTCCCCGAGGTCAGACCCGATCCGTGAAAGTCTTGTCTTCACGTAACCGGTCCGTTGTCATAAAGGTTTGTGACGCTGGACTAGAGGATGTAGAGGCTAATGCATAATATTGTGATTCTCAAACCTGCTTGGTGGAGTCTGTGTTGCACCACAGTCCCCGATGTTATTTTTTTTCTAAAGATAGATTTGATTTTGTAGTGAGTAACGAAGGTTTCAGGGGAAATGTATCAGAGTAAAAGTATCAGTTTTCTTTGCAAAATGTAGTGAAGTAAAAGTAAAAGTCAACAGAAATATAAATAGTAAAGTAGAGTACATATATCCCCAAAAAACTACTTAGTACAGTAACAAAGTATTTCTACTTTGTTACTATACACCACTGCTCATCTTACACAATAGATGTCTGTTCAAGTACTTCTTGAAGGTCTTGTCTCGTACCCCATAGATGAGTGGACTAATGGACCGTGGCAGAACCTGTGCAATAATGTAACAAGCAAACAGGGAGTCTGGGTAGTTCTTGGGGAACCATAGCAGCAGATGCTGTTTTAACGGGGGTGTTACGTATGATGTCATGCAGAGCAGCAGCTGGAACCCATGGAGGAGGATTGTGTTCCTGGCCTTTTTAGCATCTACGCTAGCTTGTTTTGCAGTGAACAGGATGTTGAAGTAAGTGTAAAAGATAACACACCAATCTATAGCCAGATACAGCATATAGGTGACATCTCTCTTCTCGATGATGAGGGGATTTGGGAAGACAGTTTCTCTGAGGCAGAAGACTCTGGAATGAAAGAAGTCCAGCGGCTCTGTGGCCAAAGTGATGAACAGATCAGGAAGAACGGACAACATGCTTATTTTCCAGATGAAACCAATCAGCATCAAGGTCCTCCTGACGGAACAGATCTGCACGTGGCGAAGGGGGATGCAGACGGCGATGTAGCACTCCACCGCCATGCAGGCCAGGTTCAGAGGGGTGTTTTCAGTGGTGACACTAATAAGCAAGATGAAGATGCAACAAACGGAGACATGTATTGTGTAGACGGTGTAGCTGATGACAAACAGGATGACAGTCAGCGTCAATTGGATCATGTCGTTGACCACCAGGTGAATAAAAAGGATGTAACGTGGATTCATGTAGAAGATCTGGATGGTAGGAAGAAAAGCACAAAGGAAGGGAAGGACATGTTTGGATTTAAATAACCAACCACACAGTATTTGTTAGTCGTCCATCATTTACATTGGACAGCTATCTAACTTAGCCAGCTGCTAAAGACCTTGAACTCATTCCCTTTGTGAATATGTATTTGTCAAAGAAACCTCAGACCTGGTGTTTGCAGAATGTGTGAATGAGGTAGATGTTGATGTAGTTGATGGAGATCCCGAGAATCACGACGATCACATTCTTGGTGACGGCTTTAGAGAAGGAGTCTCGGTACTGGAGAACCACCGTCACGTTGGCAGAGGACGCATTCATCTCTTGAGACGGAACGCAACAGGAGAATGTTTCAGTTACAAGTACATATTTAAGGATACATGATAAACCGACACATGTTAAAACTCCAACACATAACTTTAAATGCCCCTAAGCATATATTTAATTTAATGCTTTTTAATTCAAAACACTTTAAAACTCTGTTTTTCCTTTCGTGGATGCATTTGACGCTTTGAAAGTGGAGAAAATATGTGATACTTTCAGTTAAAGTAGTGACTTAAGATAAAGTAAGATAATCCTTTATTAGTCCTGCAATGGGGAAATTACAGGATTACAGCAGCATTGCTCACAAGCGAATAAAAGATTTTTTTAAATCAAGTAATATAAATAAACAGTAAAGAAGAATATTAAATATACAGACTGAATAAAAAAAAGTATTTAAAAGTACTTAAACGTATTGCACGTGATGGATATTGCACCAGGTGAGTGATTAAAGCGTAAGATTCCTTAAGAGGAAATAATCAAAATGCATTGTAATTATTTATCATTATCAATCTTCATATAGAGTTGCAAACATAGAGACACAATTGTTTGATAATTATATTTGCGATACTTAAACAAACAGAGCTTTGAACACTAAATAGAGATTCAGATGATATGTGATTAATAACTAAATATGCATTCATGTAAGCCACATACAGTGAACATGATGACCTGTACACTCATGTTTCTCAATGTAACAATCTTAAAGAGAATCAGCATTAACTGATGTTGTTTTAAACAGCTGACTTCTTCCAATCAGGAATCATGATACTTTCATCTGCAGCAATGAAAGATGATACATCCATAATGACATTTATGTTTAGTTCATAAATCCCATATAAACGTGGTTTTCTAGTTATTATTCATGTGTGCTTCATAATCTAACATCAGAAGCTCAGACAGTAGAATTCCATCTGGTGTCAGCACTAAAGTATCAGCTTCATTTATTTCATCCAAAGATACTCACATAGTTGTTTAGATTGTATTCCTCTCACATAGTTTTTATATTGTATTCCTCTCAGGTAGTTTTTAGATTGTATTCCTCTCAGGTAGTTTTTAGATTGTATTCCTCTCAGGTAGTTTTTGAAGGATCTAGAGATGATTGAACATTCATAACAGTTCAACCTGCAGAGAGCAGCTCACTGACGACAACACAAGAGAGAAGTCCTCAATGAATCATTAACTTCATCAACTACCAAACAAAGACATATCATTATTGTATTTGAATGCATTTAACATTTTAAATCTAAAGTGGAACAATAAAGAGAGTATAATATCAATATCACAGCCTGAATATATTTCAAACTGAAGCACACGTTCCAGATGAAGATGTTCTTTAATAAAAAGCCTAACAGCATAACTTCTTTTGTCATCTATGATATTGTTTGTAGGATTAGCTAAAGAGTTATATCTTGGAACAATTATATTTTTACATTGAACTCATTATTTTAAACGCTGCTCTGAAAATATAAAATACAGCAGGTAAAAAAGATGAACATTGAACAATCATGAAAAGGCTAAAAACACGAGCAGACGGCCCACAAGCGATCCTTCTGTAAACCACAGCAGGAACACATCATCTGTGTCGCCACAGGAAGTGGAACTTACCTGACTTCCTGCCTGGAGATCAGAGCAGCGAAGTTAAAGCTGCAGAAAACCTCTCGCTTTATATGGATGTCCCTGAATGCACCTGAACACACCTGGGTTGTGTGTGTGTCTGTGTGCGTACATATTGTATTGTGTGTGTGTCTGTGTGCGTACATATTGTATTGTGTGTGTGTGTGTGTGTGTGTGTGTGTGTGTGTGTGTGTGTGTGTGTGTGTGTGTGTGTGTGTGTGTGTACATATTGTATGTACGTATGCAGACACACACACAATACTTCTTGTATGAATCGTGTTGCTTTTTGTGAACACTTAAAAAAGGTGCACATCATAAATGTGGAAAGGTAAACTTGAATCCTCGGCCTCATTATGCAAACTCAGCGGTGACATGTTGAACTTACACACATGGAGTTGTGATTGACTCATAAAAGGCAATTTAAAAAATGTATTTCATGAATTCATACAGAATTACCAAAGAGACAAGAAACAAAGTCAACGGAAAGTATTATTTCTGTGTGTTTGAACTATTTCTGGGTGTTGTTTGAAATTGTTTGCTTTTGCCGAATAACAAGATAACGTCTGAGGGGACTTGAGGTATGGACATCGTCGGCTTATTGAAGTCTGCTTTCAGGGGTCCATGAGAAGAGCCGTTTGACTTGAAGGGTCTCGGTCGTTCTGTCAGCATCTCCACCTGCCTGCCTCTGGTGATGGAACCTCAAAGGTTCCCAGAACGGACATGGACCTCACATGTGTGAGCTTTACCCAGCAGGTTGTTCTGCAGGAGCCACATGTGTTCCTTCATTCTGTGAAGATCACAAACACTGAACATGAAGGTCACAAACACTGAACATGAAGGTCACAAACACTGAACATGAAGGTCACAAACACTGAACATGAAGATCACAAACACTGAACATGAAGGTCACAAACACTGAACATGAAGGTCACAACACTGAACATTAAGGTCACAAACACTGAACATGAAGGTCAAACACTGAACATGAAGGAAGTCCAAGAGCGCGTCACTGACTCAAGGAGAGCAGGAGGTTAAATCAAAGGGCATTGCCTCGTATTAAAGGTTTCTTAATAAACGCTTCTCAGAAATATGAACGTCTTCATTGCTTCTTGCTGACTAGTGACTGGAAACCAGGGGTGAATAAGTGATGGTTTGATGCTCAGCCATGTTGTTTAAACAACTGTTAACCATCATGACTTGTTTCTGAAAGCCCTCCATGTTGTAATACGTGAGCTGTGTCTTACTGTGGGCTCATCTTACACAATAGATGTCTCTTCAAGTACTTCCTGAAGGTCTTGTCTCGTACGCCATAGATGAGTGGACTAATGGACCGTGGCAGAACCTGTGCAATAATGTAACAAGCAAACAGGGAGTCTGGGTAGTTCTTGGGGAACCATAGCAGCAGATGCTGTTTTAACGGGGGTGTTACGTATGATGTCATGCAGAGCAGCAGCTGGAACCCATGGAGGAGGATTGTGTTCCTGGCCTTTTTAGCATCTACGCTAGCTTGTTTTGCAGTGAACAGGATGTTGAAGTAAGTGTAAAAGATGACACACCAATCTATAGCCAGATACAGCATATAGGTGACATCTCTCTTCTTGGTGATGAGGGGATTTGGGAAGACAGTTTGTCTGAGGCAGAAGACTCTGGAATGAAAGAAGTCCAGCGGCTCTGTGGCCAAAGTGATGAACAGATCAGGAAGAACGGACAACATGCTTATTTTCCAGATGAAACCAATCAGCATCAAGGTCCTCCTGACGGAACAGATCTGCACGTGGCGAAGGGGGATGCAGACGGCGATGTAGCACTCCACCGCCATGCAGGCCAGGTTCAGAGGGGTGTTTTCAGTGGTGACAAGAGCCAGCAGCATGAAGATGCAACAAACAGAGACAGGTATTGTGTAGACGGTGTAGCTGATGACAAACAGGATGACCGTCAGCGTCAATTGGATCATGTCGTTGACCACCAGGTGAATAAAAAGGATGTAGCGAGGATTCATGTAGAAGATCTGGCGGTTGGGAAAAAATGAGGATGAAAGTCAGTTTATTTGTAGAGCACATTTCAACAACAAGGCAATTCACATACAAGCAATAAAAGCATCAAAACATAATGCAAAAGACAAGATTTAAAAACATTCATTAAAACATTAAAAACTGTCAAAAAGCTAAAAATACAATACAAGTTGCAGTTTAAGAAATAAATGCAGTAGTGAGATGCAGAAATTGATTAATATCCTTGAATCTGGTTCAATTAGCAGTGGTTCTCAAACTGTGGGGCGCGACCCTCTAGTGGGGCGCGGAGGTATTACAGGTGGGGTGCGGGGGGAGATGCAGATTCTAACAAAAGGCCTCTGAGGTCTCTGAGGGTCTGAGACCTGCAGCTGTCAGACCTCGTTCCAGACCTGAAGCCGCTCCTCCATGTTCTAGTTGTTCCTGCGGCGCCTCAGGAGCTGATCGATGGTTCCTGGTTTCTATCCCTGTCTCTCTGCGTGGTCAACAACAGACGAGCACCATGGCAACAGCTATGACTCATGTTATGTTACTATGCTCTGCTTGTGCTGGATTCCTCCATATTTACATACATGCATACGTTCAGGTTCATACATGACATGTGACCTCTCTAAAGAGTTTATTGTTCACATCAAATAGATTCAGAAAGCGTTCATATCTTCAGACGGTTACTGGTTTCTTATTGTTCACCTGTAATGTGCTCATCACAGATTGTTTGTTCGGGAAGAAGCCTCACACTTTAATATTGACTGAATGTTTTTATAGTTCCATAAAAAAGAAATGGAGTGACATGTCTTCTCTAGAAGTTAAACGTTCACTTATATGAATAATAAGGTGATGACTGTAATATTTATGAACCAGGACCTCCAGTGTGTCCTTTGAATAGAGAGTAGGCTTCATAGAGTCAGATAGATATGTAATCAATATTGAATTCATCCACTGCTGCAAGTAAAAGGCTCACTAATGAAATATTAATCTCCATCATATGTCGTTCCATAACTAAAGGCGCGTGGTACCTGGTGGCTGTGGAAGGTGTGGATGAGGGCTGCATTGATGTAGTTGATGGAGAGGCCGAGAACCACCACGATCACGTTCTTGATGACGGCTTTAAAGGCGGAGTCTCGGTACTGCAGAACCACGGTCACGTTCATCTCCAACAACAACAAATATTGACAATCATTTCAAAGAAATTCCAATATTGACCCTTCAAGTGAAACATCCCCCAAGAAAATGTGTTATTCTATACGTATGTATTCTTAAACTGTCAGTGTACATGTCTATATTGTTGCGTTATAATCATTATTATGATCTAAAACAACACATTATGGAATCAATAACACATGAGGAATCGTTTGAAATCAGTGTGTGAGATTTACAGTCTTAGTTTTTACTCCTCTACAATATTTACATCTGTATTGATCAGACATTTTCAATTTCAATACTTTAACCACCAGAACATCTGAAGCAAGAGATGAGAGAGAAAGCATTTTCAAGAAAAGAAGAAGCGCTCACTTCAGGACCAACTGGTCTTCTCTCTTCATGCAGCAGACAGAACCCGGAGGAGAACCCGGAGGAGAACCCGGAGGAGAACCCGTGGACCCTGTAGCTTCACCGTTAGAAACACACAACCTCACAAACAAGTCCACCACAGCTCAAAGCAACACCAGTGATGATGTCACAACGTTTCAATACTACAACAAATATACCATAACATTTGTTTCTACACTGAAAGGTGTAATGTCTCCTCAGTTCTTACCTCAGTGAACAATAAGACAACAGCGGTGCTTCAGAGCAGCCGAGACCTTTTATGTGCTTTGGTTGAGTCAGGAGTATGAGGAGACCTGCAGGTCAGCGCTTCACGAGTTAAAGCTCAAGTCTTCTTCCATACAGCATGATGTTCATTCAGTAAATGATGGTCATTCAGAGTCAAACAGACCATAAAGAAGGGGATGCTTTAGGGGCGGGGCTACAGGTGATTGACAGGTCTATACGTCCCTCCTCCTCAGTCCAGATATGGTCACCCCCTGTTCTCTGGTTTTTTAAAAAACACATGGTGTCTGCCGTAATCTAAAATTATTATAATTATTACTATTCTTATGTTTACTATAATTTATATGTATTAATTAATTTCTATTGAATTATTAATATTATAACTACTACTGTTATTATTACTAATGTTATATTGCTATTCATTTTATTTAGTAATACATTTTCATTTAATTCAATTTGTATCATTTTATTTATTAATAATAATCATAATATTATGTAATAATCATAATCATTATTAGTATTGTAGATGAAAAGAGATGAAGTGAGATAAAAAGAGATGAAGTGAGATGAAGTCAGATGAAAAGAGATGAAGTGCGATGAAGTGAGATGAAAAGAGATGAAGTGAGATGAAGTGAGATGAAAAGAGCTAAAAGAGATGAAGTGCGATAAAAAGATATGAAGTGAGATGAAAAGAGCTAAAAGAGATGAAGTGCGATAAAAAGATATGAAGTGAGATGAAAAGAGATGAAGTGCGATAAAAAGAGATGAAAAGAGATGAAGTGCGATGAAGTGAGATGAAAAGAGATGAAGTGCGATAAAAAGATATGAAGTGAGATGAAAAGAGATGAAGTGAGATAAAAAGAGATGAAAAGAGATGAAGTGAGATGAAAAGAGATGAAGTGAGATAAAAAGAGATGAAGTGAGATGAAATGAGATAAAAAGAGCTAAAAGAGATGAAGTGCGATAAAAAGATATGAAGTGAGATGAAAAGAAATGAAGTGAGATAAAAAGAGATGAAAAGAGATGAAGTGAGATCCCCAAAGCCCCGAGTGTGGAAACAAGCTGCAGTGGTTCAAGAAAACCCTCTAAGACTCTACTGAACCACGTATCTGTATTGTCATCAGGGTCTAAAGAAAACCCTCTAAGACTCTACTGAACCACGTATCTGTATTGTCATCAGGGTCTAAAGAAAACCCTCTAAGACTCTACTGAACCACGTATCTGTATTGTCATCAGGGTCTAAAGAAAACCCTCTAAGACTCTACTGAACCACATGTCTGTATTGTCATCAGGGTCTAGAATGAAAACCCTCTAAGACTCTACTGAACCACATGTCTGTATTGTCATCAGGGTCTAGAATGAAAACCCTCTAAGACTCTACTGAACCACATGTCTGTATTGTCATCAGGGTCTAGAATGAAAACCCTCTAAGACTCTACTGAACCACGTATCTGTATTGTCATCAGGGTCTAAAGAAAACCCTCTAAGACTCTACTGAACCACGTATCTGTATTGTCATCAGGGTCTAAAGAAAACCCTCTAAGACTCTACTGAACCACGTATCTGTATTGTCATCAGGGTCTAGAAAGAAAACCCTCTAAGACTCTACTGAACCACGTATCTGTATTGTCATCAGGGTCTAGAATGAAAACCCTCTAAGACTCTACTGAACCACGTATCTGTATTGTCATCAGGGTCTAAAGAAAACCCTCTAAGACTCTACTGAACCACGTATCTGTATTGTCATCAGGGTCTAAAGAAAACCCTCTAAGACTCTACTGAACCACGTGTCTGTATTGTCATCAGGGTCTAAAGAAAACCCTCTAAGACTCTACTGAACCACGTATCTGTATTGTCATCAGGGTCTAGAATGAAAACCCTCTAAGACTCTACTGAACCACATGTCTGTATTGTCATCAGGGTCTAGAAAGAAAACCCTCAAAGACTCTACTGAACCACATGTCTGTATTGTCATCAGGGTCTAGAATGAAAACCCTCTAAGACTCTACTGAACCACGTATCTGTATTGTCATCAGGGTCTAGAATGAAAACCCTCTAAGACTCTACTGAACCACATGTCTGTATTGTCATCAGGGTCTAGAAAGAAAACCCTCTAAGACTCTACTGAACCACATGTCTGTATTGTCATCAGGGTCTAGAAAGAAAACCCTCTAAGACTCTACTGAACCACGTATCTGTATTGTCATCAGGGTCTAGAATGAAAACCCTCTAAGACTCTACTGAACCACGTATCTGTATTGTCATCAGGGTCTAGAATGAAAACCCTCTAAGACTCTACTGAACCACGTATCTGTATTGTCATCAGGGTCTAGAATGAAAACCCTCTAAGACTCTACTGAACCACGTATCTGTATTGTCATCAGGGTCTAGAAAGAAAACCCTCTAAGACTCTACTGAACCACATGTCTGTATTGTCATCAGGGTCTAGAAAGAAAACCCTCTAAGACTCTACTGAACCACATGTCTGTATTGTCATCAGGGTCTAGAATGAAAACCCTCTAAGACTCTACTGAACCACATGTCTGTATTGTCATCAGGGTCTAGAATGAAAACCCTCTAAGACTCTACTGAACCACATGTCTGTATTGTCATCAGGGTCTAGAAAGAAAACCCTCTAAAACTCTACTGAACCACGTATCTGTATTGTCATCAGGGTCTGGTCCTTCAGAGAAAAGACCGGTCGAACCCTTCAGAACCGAAACCCAGATCACTTGTGATCGTGGCTGATGGATCGGGGCTCATGTGTGTTTTCTTTTTCTGCAGATGGAAGTCATTCTGAACGTTTACTCGTGTAGATGAACGTTCCGTCTTCCTTCTTAATATGAAATCCTCATCACCATCTTCAGAGGAAGATTCTCCTGACTCTCAAACAACTTTTACTTTTGAAATCCCTCTTTCCTTCCTGGAACTATTCTTCTGTGGAACTAAAGGGAGACCTTCCTGAGAGCCCGGTGGCTCTGGGACCTCCTGACCTTTCCACTGGTCCTCAGGGACTTCAGGAAGTGGGCGGAGCCGCAGCCGCCTCATCATCTTGTTGTGCGCCGCGTCCTCTGGGAGTCGGCTTCACTCTAAACGGCTTTCAGTGAATCAAAACAAGTTGCAGCATCCTCAGTGGAGAACGGGTTCAGGTCACGGACTCTCTGCGGACACGCTCTTCATCGTCATCGTCGTCTTCATCACTGCTCCTTGCGTGTCTGACTCCGTTATCAACTTTTACTATGAAACTAATTAACTGAAACTTTCTTTCAACGTTTGTTTGTGATGATCACAACTTTGCAAAGCATTTTTGGTTGAAAAACAGCTGTACTCCACAGCGCTGTGCCATCACTGTCTGGTTTAATATCGGATATATACAATTCAGTTCATGAACTTACACTTATATTGTATTGAATATTTGAAAATAACTATTTTTAAAGGATTTTTTAATGGATGCACATTTCAAATGTATTTTGCGTACCCCCTGCAGTGCCTCCACGTACCCCACGTGAGAACCTAAATAATCAGTCCATAGAGAGATTTTGATTCAGTACTTTTTTTTTTGCAAAACAGTCTGTTTTAAGTCTTAAAGTGTTAAGTCTAAAGGTATTAAGTCTACAAGCTTTAAGTCTAAAGGTTTTAAGTCTAAAAGTTGTAAGTCTTAAAGTCAGAGAATCAAGTCTCTATGGGTCGCTATCAGAGCTTCTCCTCTTGTGCACGTTAGTGCATGTGAGTGATCATCTCCTGCTCCGTGGAGGAGCAGGAGATGATCACGACTACATATGATGAATTTAAGTCCATAATCATGTCAAAGTCTAATGGTACATTCACATCCAAAGTGAGCGAATATTCGCAATACTTCCTGTTTGTGAATGCAGCATAACGCCGCCTCCGCTGGTCGGGCTAGAGTCACATAAGCATCGCAAAATATCAAGTTCAATGCGTCAGTGTTGGGAAAATGTATCGGCTAATTTTAAGTGCCTCATCACCCAAATCAATCAGATTATATGTATTTAAATGTAATTGCTGGTGAATGAATATATACTTATGAGGATATATGTACTGTATGCGCGTAGTTATCATATATGTGTTTACATGTATGTGTAGATTACCATATAACTAGGAGTTTGAATATGTGTATGGGCGGATCAGTACCGTAATCATTTTCTACAATAATGATATGTATGGTGTACTAATAACACTGTCATATAATTATGAGTGCTTTAACACATCCATAAGTTTCTTAAGCGCTAAATAAACTTAAGAACAGCGCGGCATGCACGGCTTTCCCGATGTTCTCCACATCGCAGACACTGTACAAACATGTACCAGTCACAAAAAAGCTCAAGGCTGTGATCCAGTCTGCATACAGTCTGTGATCCAGTCTGCATCCAGTCTGTGATCCAGTCTGCATACAGTCTGTGATCCAGTCTGCATACAGTCTGTGATCCAGTCTGCATACAGTCTGTGATCCAGTCTGCATACAGTCTGTGATCCAATTCAATTCAGTTCAGTTTATTTTATATAGCCCAACATCACAAATACAAGTTTGCCTCGGAGGGCTTTACAATTTGTAACATAACATCCTGTCCCGGGACCTCACATCGGATCAGGAACAACTCCCCTAAAAAGATAGTAAAAACCCTTTCACAGGGAAAAAAGGGAAGAAACCTGAGGGAGAGCAACAGAGGAGGATCCCTCTCCTGATGGACAGAAGAATAGATGTCATGTGGCCAGAATGAATAACGTAGTTACCATTCAATGAATATGACAGAAATTATTCACATAATGAGTAGTAGGCATGGTCCATGATCCAGATAATCCATGAAGCAGAAGGAGGTAGAGAGGAGGGGGTGGGGGGGCATCAGCAGGACCATGGCAGCAGGCAGGACCGGTTCCAGGCCGGTTCCATCAGCAGGGCCATGGAAGCAGGCAGGACCGGTTCCAGGCAGCCATGAGTCCAGTCTGCATACAGTATGTGATCCAGTCTGCATACAGTATGTGATCCAGTCTGCATACAGTATGTGAGACGGGCGATGCTCTGCTGTGCTGTGGTGTTTAATGTACGACTCGAGGAGGTCCCGGCAGAATCTATAGCGCGCGTACAGGAAGTCATGATGATGACGTGAGCTCGTACATGAAGTCATGATGATGTGAGCTCGTACAGGAAGTCATGATGATGTGAGCTCATACAGGAAGTCATCATGATGTGAGCTCGTACAGGAAGTTATCATGAAGTGAGCTCGTACAGGAAGTCATGATGATGTGAGCTCATACAGGAAGTCATCATGATGATGTGAGCTCGTACAGGAAGTCATGATGATGACGTGAGCTCGTACAGGAAGTCATCATGATGTGAGCTCGTACAGGAAGTCATCATGATGTGAGCTCATACAGGAAGTCATGATGATGTGAGCTCATACAGGAAGTCATCATGATGATGTGAGCTCGTACAGGAAGTCATGATGATGTGAGCTCGTACAGGAAGTCATCATGATGTGAGCTCGTACAGGAAGTTATCATGATGTGAGCTCGTACAGGAAGTTATGATGATGTAAGAACCGATCTTGGCGATCTGGAAGAACTCTCTCCCTATAAAACTAATATAACTAATATCGCTCCTTCATCAATGAGGAAGGGAGCTGCCTTTTTTGTCTGGTGGGAGTGGCCAGCTTATCCAGTGAATTTCCCTTAACCTGCTGTGGAGCAGGTTAAGGGATTTCGATGTGTTACTATGGTGATTTTTCCAAACTTGCTTTGAAGAACCAAAAAGCCTGACCTACGTCATCTTATCCTGAACATTATCCGGCTACCTCAGTAAGCCAGGTAGGAGGAATGGGGCCCAGAACACGCAGAGGAGAGAAGTCAACGTTGATTCATTCGTCACAGAACTCCTGAAGATATTGAACCTCATCGACAGATCTTCCTCTGAACCCGACGATCAGAACTTCTGTTCACGTCACGGGTTGCTGGACTTTTGGAGGAAAACGCACGAAAAAAGAGAACTTTGGGTTTTCTGTTGAATGAGGAAACGTTGAAAATAAAAAGTCTTATTTTGATGCAGAGATGTGTTAGTGAGCAGGAATGAAGCCAACATGGAAGAGAAGGTAGCCCCAACCATGAATAATCAATTCATTATTGATTCATGAGCAAAGCACTGGTCCAGCTGGTTCCTTCCTGGTAGACATTCTGGATCTGATCCGGTTCTACTGAACTTATCGTGTGGAACCTTTCTCAGAACTTTGTCCAAGTTCATGTTCTCAAGACGCTGCCAGAGGCAAAGTTTCCTCTGGTAAAGATCCACGAGGTCCCTTAGAGCCCAAACCCCCGGAGAGCGAGGCGTGTTTGTTCACAGGAAAGAGGGAGTGGAACAAACAGCCCTCGGGCCACGGAGGACGGAGCTAAAGGTCGCCGGTAATGAAGCGGATCCCCGTGGAGCCGACGCTCACCGGGGAACTCCTCACCTTTCAAGGTGAAGAAGACTCTGGAGTTGTGACGAAGGTCTCCATTAAAGTCTGACAAAGAAAAGTTTAGTGGAAACGTTGAGTTCAGTTCCTTGGAGGCGGACCTGCTTGGTGACATCATCAGAGGGGGAGGAGTTTTGTCTGCTGGATTAGAGACTGAAAGATTCATGATGCAATAATATAATATATTATCGTCTCGTAAAAAAAGAAGGTAAACAAAGTAAAACGTAAACAAAAGAACAGAAAAACAACATCAAACTCAATAAATGTTCTTATGGATGGATTATTGGGCTGAGACTCCAGAAATATGACCCAACCAAATCTGATCCAATATTTGGTTTTGAACGTTTGTTATTTTAGTAATAATACTTACATTTCCTCTAAGAATGTAGTTTGCTACTAATTCTAGGGAATGTAGAGACGGTGTGTAATTGGTACATTATTATTATTATTATTATTATTACTCAGGAAGCCAAAGGAAGAACACATCGCTCAAAGGGGAAAAGTTGACTCTTTTATTGCGTCTGGCTGGAATGCAGAAAAATACAAAAAGGTACAGCTGGTATAAAATATACAAAAACATACAGCGTTCAAATATAAAGAAGTTTACCCGAGAGAAACCAAAGTATTAATAATGTCATCGATGGAGGCCTCTCGTTTCCTCCGCTCATGTAACCATGACGACGATGATGAAGGACCGCTTTTTCATTTTAATAATTCTCAGACGTGTTCACGACTAAATCTATAAAAGTGCAGAGTGGAGAACAAATGAGATTTATGAAAGAGAGTATGGACCTTCACTTTATATGAATATGTCCAGGAGGTTTATATGAATATGTCCAGAAGGTTTGTATGAATATGTCCAGAAGGTGTATATGAATATGTCCAGGAGGTTTATATGAATATGTCCAGGAGGTTTATATGAATATGTCCAGGAGGTGTATATGAATATGTCCAGGAGGTTTGTATGAACATGTTCAGAAGGTGTATATGAATATGTCTAGGAGGTGTATATGAATATGTCTAGGAGGTGTATATGAATATGTCTAGGAGGTTTGTATGAATATGTCCAGGAGGTTTGTATGAATATGTCCAGAAGGTGTACATGAATATGTCCAGGAGATTTATATGAATATGTGCAGGAGGTTTATATGAATATGTCCAGGAGGTTTGTATGAATATGTCCAGAAGGTGTATATGAATATGTGCAGGAGGTTTATATGAATATGTCCAGGAGGTGTATATGAATATGTCCAGGAGGTGTATATGAATATGTCCAGAACACTCTATGTTGTATTCTCGTGTGGAACACCAAACAATCTGCTATAAATACATGACGTAAACAACAGAAGAGATGAAGTATAAACAGCTGATGCTGAGATGAAAAGGTGCTTATGTCTAATAATATCTGGCGGACATGATTACCTCTAGTTACAAAGATGCTGTGACTTTAACACCAGTTCAATACAATCACTGGTGATCCTGAATGTAGGTTTGATGACCAGAAATATGATGACCAGAAATATGATCATCTCCAGCTTTCAGATTAAAGGACCGACTGAAGGACACTTTGGTTTTGCCCGTTGGTTTCTGATGTGCCCTCCTCTTCCTCACTCTGCTCCTCTTCGTTGGCTCGATGTGATGAAGGTGGATCACTTCCTGGAGAGCAGCTGGTTCTCCAGCTGCTCCAGACGAGCCGTCATGCCCGACAGTGACACTGCGTTAAGGAGTTATGACCCTGAGTTATGATTATGATTATACATGTTCTTTAACCATGTAAACAGGAATATTAGTGAACATACATGTAAATAGATGACATTAGTGAACATGTAACAGATGACACTAGTGAACATGTAACAGATGACATTAGTGAACATGTAAACAGATGACATTAGTGAACATGTAAACAGATGACATTAGTGAACATGTAACAGATGACACTAGTGAACATGTAAACAGATAACATTAGTGAACATGTAAACAGATGACATTAGTGAACATACATGTAAACAGATGACATTAGTGAACATGTAAACAGATGACATTAGTGAACATACATGTAAACAGATGACATTAGTGAACATGTAACAGATGACACTAGTGAACATGTAACAGATGACATTAGTGAACATACATGTAAACAGATGACATTAGTGAACATGTAAACAGATAACATTAGTGAACATGTAAACAGATGACATTAGTGAACATGTAAACAGATAACACTAGGGAACATGTAAACAGATGACATTAGTGAACATGTAAACAGATGACATTAGTGAACATGTAAACAGATGACATTAGTGAACATGTAAACAGATGACATTAGTGAACATGTAAACAGATGACATTAGTGAACATGTAAACAGATGACATTAGTGAACATGTAAACAGATGACATTAGTGAACATGTAAACAGATGACACTAGTGAACATACATGTAAACAGATGACATTAGTGAACATGTAAACAGATGACATTAGGGAACATGTAAACAGATGACATTAGTGAACATGTAAACAGATGACATTAGTGAACATGTAAACAGATGACATTAGTGAACATGTAAACAGATGACATTAGTGAACATGTAAACAGATGACATTAGTGAACATGTAACAGATGACACTAGTGAACATACATGTAAACAGATGACATTAGTGAACATGTAAACAGATAACATTAGTGAACATGTAACAGATGACATTAGTGAACATACATGTAAACAGATGACATTAGTGAACATGTAAACAGATGACATTAGTGAACATACATGTAAACAGATGACATTAGTGAACATGTAAACAGATGACACTAGTGAACATGTAAACAGATGACATTAGTGAACATTTAAACAGATGACATTAGTGAACATGTAAACAGATGACATTAGTGAACATACATGTAAACAGATGACATTAGGGAACATGTAAACAGATGACATTAGTGAACATACATGTAAACAGATGACATTAGTGAACATGTAACAGATGACACTAGTGAACATGTAACAGATGACATTAGTGAACATACATGTAAACAGATGACATTAGTGAACATGTAAACAGATGACATTAGTGAACATGTAAACAGATGACATTAGTGAACATGTAAACAGATGACATTAGTGAACATGTAAACAGATGACATTAGTGAACATGTAAACAGATGACATTAGTGAACATGTAAACAGATGACATTAGTGAACATACATGTAAACAGATGACATTAGTGAACATGTAAACAGATGACATTAGGGAACATGTAAACAGATGACATTAGTGAACATGTAAACAGATGACATTAGTGAACATGTAAACAGATGACATTAGTGAACATGTAAACAGATGACATTAGTGAACATGTAACAGATGACACTAGTGAACATACATGTAAACAGATGACATTAGTGAACATGTAAACAGATGACATTAGTGAACATGTAACAGATGACACTAGTGAACATACATGTAAACAGATAACATTAGTGAACATGTAACAGATGACATTAGTGAACATACATGTAAACAGATGACATTAGTGAACATGTAAACAGATGACATTAGTGAACATACATGTAAACAGATGACATTAGTGAACATGTAAACAGATGACACTAGTGAACATGTAAACAGATGACATTAGTGAACATTTAAACAGATGACATTAGTGAACATGTAAACAGATGACATTAGTGAACATACATGTAAACAGATGACATTAGGGAACATGTAAACAGATGACATTAGTGAACATGTAAACAGATGACATTAGTGAACATGTAAACAGATGACATTAGTGAACATGTAAACAGATGACATTAGTGAACATGTAACAGATGACACTAGTGAACATACATGTAAACAGATGACATTAGTGAACATGTAAACAGATGACATTAGTGAACATGTAACAGATGACACTAGTGAACATACATGTAAACAGATGACATTAGTGAACATGTAAACAGATAACATTAGTGAACATGTAAACAGATGACATTAGTGAACATGTAAACAGATGACATTAGTGAACATGTAAACAGATGACACTAGTGAACATACATGTAAACAGATGACATTAGTGAACATGTAAACAGATGACATTAGTGAACATGTAAACAGATGACATTAGTGAACATACATGTAAACAGATGACATTAGTGAACATGTAAACAGATGACATTAGTGAACATGTAAACAGATGACATTAGTGAACATGTAAACAGATGACATTAGTGAACATACATGTAAACAGATGACATTAGTGAACATGTAAACAGATGACATTAGGGAACATGTAAACAGATGACATTAGTGAACATGTAAACAGATGACATTAGTGAACATGTAAACAGATGACATTAGTGAACATGTAAACAGATGACATTAGTGAACATGTAAACAGATGACACTAGTGAACATACATGTAAACAGATGACATTAGTGAACATGTAACAGATGACACTAGTGAACATACATGTAAACAGATGACATTAGTGAACATGTAAACAGATGACACTAGTGAACATACATGTAAACAGATGACATTAGTGAACATGTAACAGATGACACTAGTGAACATACATGTAAACAGATGACATTAGTGAACATGTAACAGATGACATTAGTGAACATGTAACAGATGACACTAGTGAACATGTAAACAGATGACATTAGTGAACATGTAAACAGATGACATTAGTGAACATGTAAACAGATGACACTAGTGAACATACATGTAAACAGATGACATTAGTGAACATGTAACAGATGACACTAGTGAACATACATGTAAACAGATGACATTAGTGAACATGTAACAGATGACATTAGTGAACATGTAAACAGATGACATTAGTGAACATGTAACAGATGACATTAGTGAACATGTAACAGATGACATTAGTGAACATGTAACAGATGACATTAGTGAACATGTAAACAGATAACATTAGTGAACATGTAAAGAGATGACATTAGTGAACATGTAAAGAGAAGACATTAGTGAACATGTAAACAGATGACATTAGTGAACATGTAAACAGATGACATTAGTGAACATGTAAAGAGATGACATTAGTGAACATGTAAACAGATAACATTAGTGAACATGTAAACAGATAACATTAGTGAACATGTAAAGAGATGACATTAGTGAACATGTAAAGAGAAGACATTAGTGAACATGTAAACAGATGACATTAGTGAACATGTAAACAGATGACATTAGTGAACATGTAAACAGATAACACTAGTGAACATGTAAACAGATAACATTAGTGAACATGTAAACAGATGACATTAGTGAACATGTAAACAGATAACACTAGTGAACATGTAAACAGATGACATTAGTGAACATGTAAACAGATAACATTAGTGAACATGTAAACAGATAACACTAGTGAACATGTAAACAGATGACATTAGTGAACATGTAAACAGATGACACTAGTGAACATACATGTAAACAGATGACATTAGTGAACATGTAACAGATGACACTAGTGAACATACATGTAAACAGATGACATTAGTGAACATGTAACAGATGACATTAGGGAACATGTAAACAGATAACACTAGTGAACATGTAAACAGATGACATTAGTGAACATGTAAACAGATAACACTAGTGAACATGTAAACAGATAACATTAGTGAACATGTAAACAGATAACACTAGTGAACATGTAAACAGATAACATTAGTGAACATGTAAACAGATAACACTAGTGAACATGTAAACAGATGACATTAGTGAACATGTAAACAGATAACACTAGTGAACATGTAAACAGATAACACTAGTGAACATGTAAACAGATGACATTAGTGAACATGTAAACAGATGACATTAGTGAACATGTAAACAGATGACATTAGTGAACATTTAAACAGATGACATTAGTGAACATGTAAACAGATGACATTAGTGAACATACATGTAAACAGATAACATTAGTGAACATGTAAACAGATAACACTAGTGAACATGTAAACAGATGACATTAGTGAACATGTAAACAGATGACATTAGTGAACATGTAAACAGATGACATTAGTGAACATGTAAACAGATAACACTAGTGAACATGTAAACAGATGACATTAGTGAACATGTAAACAGATGACATTAGTGAACATGTAAACAGATGACATTAGTGAACATGTAAACAGATGACATTAGTGAACATGTAAACAGATGACATTAGTGAACATGTAAACAGATGACATTAGTGAACATACATGTAAACAGATAACATTAGTGAACATGTAAACAGATAACACTAGTGAACATGTAAACAGATGACATTAGTGAACATGTAAACAGATGACATTAGTGAACATGTAAACAGATGACATTAGTGAACACACATGTGATGACACCATGGTCTCTGTCGTAAAAAGGATATGTTTGCTGGTGAGCTGCTCCAGGCTGCTCATGGTGGCCTGCTGGAACTCCACCAGACTCTCACAGGCACACGGGTCCTTCACCTCCACCTCGCCCTGACTCTCCTCTGCACACACACAAGCACAGCGTTCAACACGAGCTGTCTTTCAGAGGCAGGAAGCCGTTCATCGTATACCATGATGCAATGCTTCAAAGGTCAACCTCTGATTTACAACCTCTTGTCATGTTTTCCATTATGTTTGATTCTTAATTTGTTCTCTCTGGTCTAATATTGAGTTACTGCTGTCATGTACTTCTGTCAGCAGATGGAGCCAAAGAGCCGAAGAGCAGGATGCCATGACACAATGACACCACAGCAACAAGTATTAACAATTATTAACACAAGTTAAGACAGCATTGTAATGCTCGTCTCCCCACACAGCATGGAGAAATATTCAAACCCAGGTCTGTGTGAGTATTATGTACACATGAATATGCCTGTATACTACAGTAATCTGTACCATATCAAATATACATATCACATAGTGTCATAGTGTCATATTGTTAACCTGGTACTTTTAGCTCCGTGCTAACAGGACTACATCCGGTCTGGTACCTGGGCACACGTTGAGCATGAGGTTCTCAGCGATGGTGCTGATGGCGGTGAAGTCGTTGGTGTAATAGAAATGCTTCTCCACCGGCTCCGACGCGATCTCACGAAGCTCGTCCTCCACCGCTTTCCCAACACCCACCGCGTACATAGTGATACCTGCACACACACACACACACACCTGTAGCAGGGGGTCTCCAGAAGACAGACCGAGGATCTGGTCCTGAGTCTTACCGGCTTCTTTGGCCTTCTTGGCGAACTCCGTGATGTCATCCTGCGAGCGTCCGTCCGTGAAGACCAGTCCGATTCGGGGGATGTTGCGGCCGGAGGGTCGTGCGCCCTCGGACTCTGAGAAGCTGGTCTCCAGCATGTGTTTCAGGGCCAGACCCGTCATGGTGCCCTTCTCCATGTAGTCCACCTAAACGAGGAAAGCAGCTTAGTGGCGGCACGGATCTCGAAGAGGAGCCGACCGTCAAACTGAATGTTTAACAGCTTTCTGTCTGCACGCTTATTAAAACGACGAAAACCAAACCAGCTTCACCTTCATGACGGCAGCTTTGATCTCGTCAGCAGTGTGGTACATGTTGAGAGGGAACTCAGTCCGGACCCGGCTGGAGTACTGAACCAGACCGACTCTGGTGCCCTGAGCCGACACGTCCAGAGAGTCCACCACCTGCAGGAGGAGGAGGAGGAGGAGGAGGAGGAGGAGAGCTTCTACTGTTATGTTTGTCTTTATTTTTCCTGTGTCACTTCATGTGCACTTTAAATGATGAATTCTGCAGATTTTTGTGTTTTTATTGCTGACGTGTTGATTAGTCACACATGAAGCATATACTTCTATACAACCAGAGGAGTCACCCCCTGGTGGTCAGTAGAGAAAATTCAGCTTTAACACATGAAGCATATACTTCTATACAACCAGAGGAGCCGCCCCCTGGTGGTCAGGAGAGAGAATTCAGCTTTAACACATGAAGCATATACTTCTATACAACCAGAGGAGCCGCCCCCTGGTGGTCAGGAGAGAGAATTCAGCTTTAACACATGAAGCATATACTCATATACAACCAGAGGAGTCACCCCCTGGTGGTCAGGAGAGAGAATTCAGCTTTAACACATGAAGCATATACTCATATACAACCAGAGGAGCCGCCCCCTGGTGGTCAGGAGAGAGAATGCAGCTTTAACACATGAAGCATATACTCATATACAACCAGAGGAGCCGCCCCCTGGTGGTCAGGAGAGAGAATTCAGCTTTAACACATGAAGCATATACTCATGTACAGATCCAGAGTTTGCTTCCTGTTTGGGGTTCTGTGACTGATACAGTTCCTTAATCTGTAGCAGCATGTTAGCATGTTAGCACTATTGATTACCTGGTGATCCAGATCAATCTCCTTGTTCTTGCAGAGACAAGACAAGATTGTAATGTGTTGAATGATATTTGCTTGCTGTGAAATACATAATGACTTAATATGAGGAGACGTCCCACCTGGTTCACGAACTTCTTGACCAGCTCAAAGTTTTGTGGGCGAACGCTCTTGGAGCCGTCGATCAGAAGCACCAGGTCGATGTTGGCCGACTTACAGGCTGAAAGAAACAACGTGTGTTAATGCTTTAAAATTCACAGATATTATTTGAAAGGGATTCTTTTATCTTGGACATTGACGTGACGTTTGTTTACACGCATGTGCAAAAGGTTTGATTAATTTGTACAGTTGAGCTTATCAGTCCTTGATTCTTATATTATGCATTAAATGACGCATTTCCATAACTGCCAGTAAACTATGGCTTTGGTCAGTGCTCCTAAAGTACCGTCACAGTAACAACAGGTGTGTTTCCTGCAGCAGCCGGTTAGTGTGATTCTTTACGGGATGAGTCTCATACGAGGTCGTGGACGTGAGGTGCTCTGACTCACTGCCGCAGCTCTTGCCGTCGTCCTGCAGCAGCTGTCCGTCAGGGCAGACGCAGTAGTACGACCCCGGAGCGCTGACACACTGGTGCTCACAGCCGTGCTGCACGCTGCTGCACAGATCCATGTCTGCAGAGCACAAGCACATCAGCACTCACTCACTGTACACAGAGTGCACACAGTACACACTCACTGTACACAGAGTGCACACAGTACACACTCACTATACACAGAGTACACACAGTACACACTTACTGTACACAGAGTGCACACAGTACACACTCACTGTACACAGTAGACAGAGTACACACTCACTGTACACATAGTACACACAGTACACACTCACTGTACACAGTAGACAGAGTACAAACTCACTGTACACAGAGTACACACATTACACACTCACTGTACACAGGACACACAGTACTCCTTTAGCAGAGGACACACTGGACCTTCCTTTACTAGCTCTTTTAGCAGAGGAAACACTAGACCTTCCTTTACTAGCTCCTTTAGCATAGGAAACACTGGACCTTCCTTTACTAGCTCCTTTAGCGTGGGAAACACTGGACCTTTCTTTACTAGCTCCTTTAGCATAGGAAACACTTGACCTTTCTTTACTAGCTCATTTAGCAGGGGAAACACTGGACCTTTCTTTACTAGCTCCTTTAGCAGGGGAAACACTGGACATTTCTTTACTAGCTCCTTTAGCATAGGAAACACTAGACCTTTCTTTACTAGCTCCTTTAGCGTAGGAAACACTGTACCTTCCTTTACTAGCTCCTTTAGCAGGGGAAACTCTTAACCTTTCTTTACTAGCTCCTTTAGCAGGGGAAACACTGGACATTTCTTTACTAGCTCCTTTAGCATAGGAAACACTAGACCTTTCTTTACTAGCTCCTTTAGCGTAGGAAACACTGTACCTTCCTTTACTAGCTCCTTTAGCAGGGGAAACACTGGACCTTCCTTTACTAGCTCCTTTAGCGTAGGAAACACTGGACCTTTCTTTACTAGCTCCTTTAGCATAGGAAACACTGGACCTTCCTTTACTAGCTCCTTTAGCAGGGGAAACACTGGACCTTCCTTTACTAGCTCCTTTAGCGTAGGAAACACTGGACCTTTCTTTACTAGCTCCTTTAGCATAGGAAACACTGGACCTTCCTTTACTAGCTCATTTAGCATAGGAAACACTGGACCTTCCTTTACTAGCTACTTTAGCATATGAAACACTGGACCTTCCTTTACTAGCTCCTTTAGCATAGGAAACACTGGACCTTCCTTTACTAGCTCCTTTAGTGTAGGAAACACTGGACCTTTCTTTACTAGCTCCTTTAGTGTAGGAAACACTGGACCTTTCTTTACTAGCTCCTTTAGCATAGGAAACACTGGACCTTTCTTTACTAGCTCATTTAGCATAGGAAACACTGGACCTTCCTTTACTAGCTCCTTTAGCGTGGGAAACACTGGACCTTTCTTTACTAGCTACTTTAGCATAGGAAACACTTGACCTTTCTCTACTAGCTCATTTAGCAGGGGAAACACTGGACCTTTCTCTACTAGCTCATTTAGCAGGGGAAACACTGGACCTTTCTTTACTAGCTCCTTTAGCAGGGGAAACTCTTAACCTTTCTTTACTAGCTCCTTTAGAAGGGGAAACACTGGACATTTCTTTACTAGCTCCTTTAGCATAGGAAACACTGGACCTTTCTTTACTAGCTCCTTTAGCATAGGAAACACTGGACCTTCCTTTACTAGCTCCTTTAGCAGGGGAAACACTGGACCTTTCTTTACTAGCTCCTTTAGCATTGGAAACACTGGACCTTCCTTTACTAGCTCCTTTAGCATAGGAAACACTGGACCTTTCTTTACTAGCTCCTTTAGCAGGGGAAACACTGGACCTTCCTTTACTAGCTCCTTTAGCAGGGGAAACACTGGACCTTTCTTTACTAGCTCCTTTAGCATAGGAAACACTGGACCTTCCTTTACTAGCTCCTTTAGCAGGGGAAACACTGGACCTTCCTTTACTAGCTCCTTGAGCAGGGGAAACACTGGACCTTTCTTTACTAGCTCCTTTAGCGTAGGAAACACTGTACCTTCCTTTACTAGCTCCTTTAGCAGGGGAAACACTGGTCCTTCCATTACTAGCTCCTTTAGCGTAGGAAACACTGGACCTTTCTTTACTAGCTCCTTTAGCATAGGAAACACTGGACCTTCCTTTACTAGCTCCTTTAGCAGGGGAAACACTGGACCTTCCTTTACTAGCTCCTTTAGCGTAAGAAACACTGGACCTTTCTTTACTAGCTCCTTTAGCATAGGAAACACTGGACCTTCCTTTACTAGCTCCTTTAGCAGGGGAAACACTGGACCTTCCTTTACTAGCTCCTTTAGCAGGGGAAACACTGGACCTTCCTTTACTAGCTCCTTTAGTGTAGGAAACACTGGACCTTTCTTTACTAGCTCCTTTAGCAGGGGAAACTCTTAACCTTTCTTTACTAGCTCCTTTAGCAGGGGAAACACTGGACATTTCTTTACTAGCTCCTTTAGCATAGGAAACACTGGACCTTTCTTTACTAGCTCCTTTAGCATAGGAAACACTGGACCTTCCTTTACTAGCTCCTTTAGCATAGGAAACACTGGACCTTCCTTTACTAGCTCCTTTAGCATAGGAAACACTGGACCTTCCTTTACTAGCTCCTTTAGTGTAGGAAACACTGGACCTTTCTTTACTAGCTCCTTTAGTGTAGGAAACACTGGACCTTTCTTTACTAGCTCCTTTAGCATAGGAAACACTGGACCTTTCTTTACTAGCTCATTTAGCATAGGAAACACTGGACCTTCCTTTACTAGCTCCTTTAGCGTGGGAAACACTGGACCTTTCCTTACTAGCTACTTTAGCATAGGAAACACTTGACCTTTCTCTACTAGCTCATTTAGCAGGGGAAACACTGGACCTTTCTCTACTAGCTCATTTAGCAGGGGAAACACTGGACCTTTCTTTACTAGCTCCTTTAGCAGGGGAAACTCTTAACCTTTCTTTACTAGCTCCTTTAGCAGGGGAAACACTGGACATTTCTTTACTAGCTCCTTTAGCATAGGAAACACTGGACCTTTCTTTACTAGCTCCTTTAGCATAGGAAACACTGGACCTTCCTTTACTAGCTCCTTTAGCAGGGGAAACACTGGACCTTTCTTTACTAGCTCCTTTAGCATTGGAAACACTGGACCTTCCTTTACTAGCTCCTTTAGCATAGGAAACACTGGACCTTTCTTTACTAGCTCCTTTAGCAGGGGAAACACTGGACCTTCCTTTACTAGCTCCTTTAGCAGGGGAAACACTGGACCTTTCTTTACTAGCTCCTTTAGCATAGGAAACACTGGACCTTCCTTTACTAGCTCCTTTAGCAGGGGAAACACTGGACCTTTCTTTACTAGCTCCTTTAGCAGAGGAAACACTGGACCTTTCTTTACTAGCTCCTTTAGCAGATGAAACACTGTACCTTCCTTTACTAGCTCCTTTAGCAGGGGAAACACTGGACCTTTCTTTACTAGCTCCTTTAGCATAGGAAACACTTGACCTTTCTTTACTAGCTCATTTAGCAGGGGAAACACTGGACCTTCCTTTACTAGCTCCTTTAGCGTGGGAAAGACTGGACCTTCCTTTACTAGCTCCTTTAGCACCTTTTTGAAAGGAAAGAAGATCATTCTGCCCCACAATTCCTTGCTTCCTAGCTGTGACGATCCCTTGGTTTCACTTTCAAATTCCTTCTTTCATTTCTCTTCCAACCTGGTTAATAAAGTCATACTTTGAACCGGGTTGTTCATGTCGTTATGACTCAACAGAGGCTGAAGTATCTAAGAAGATCTTCTTTGTGGTCCATCTCCTGAACATTGTAGTTTCACAAACATCAGAACTGACCCTGTGACCTTTTCCACAGAGGTCAAGGAACAGAGGTTAGGAAGTGATTTTTTTTTTACTACTGCACCGCAGCCCAGTTTTCTCACAGAAACACTAACAGCAGAGGCCTGTCTCACGAAGCTGGATTTCGGTTTAGCGAGGTAACTTCTGGATTAACTTCTGGGTTTTCCGTCTCACGAAGCTGGTTCACTTCTTAGCGGGGTACGTTGCCCCGGTAACTTACGCTGATCCGGAGCAGGTTAGGCGATCAGCACCAACAGATTGCCTGTAAGTGTAGACAGTTTGAATTCACTGTTACCTTTTAACTTCCCCCATGTTATTTTAGCTCCACTGGGGTTGCAACTGAAATGAGGTTAAATTGTTAAAACGAAAAGATAATCAAAATAGGCACATACATTTGAGACAGTGATTTAATATTACAATCCCAGTAATTTATGCATTGGCGGAGTCGGCGATTTTTTTTCCCACGATTCCTTGCGGCTTCTGGCTGCTGCAGCAGTGTTGCTTTTTGCTTGTATTCTTTCTCTATATTGTTCGTACATTCTTCAGATTATGGTTTGCTCCTCCGTTGTAAAACACGTTGCTCTCGCGGCTTCTCCATGTGCACAATGGAGTAACGGAGTTAACTCCGCCCCTTTTATGTGCACGAGCACAGATCTAGATGAGACCTCCTGGGTTCACTTAACGAGTTGATAACCGGCTTCCTGAGACCAATAAGAGACCGGACATCTGGTTAAGTGCAGCTGGATACCTGAGGGAAACCCGGGTATGTTAATCCAGCTTCGTGAGACAGGCCTCTGGCCTCCTCCCTTCATCCAGACATGACAACAACAACAACAACAACAGGAAGTGACTTCAGAACAGAGAGCAGCACTAACTGGTGCAGGTCTTCTCGTCTCGGTTCAGGTTGAATCCTTTGTTGCAGTCGCAGCTGAAGACGCCCGGTGAGCTGACACAGACCTGCTCACAGTCGTGTTTCCCCTCAGCGCACAGGTCAATGGCTGGAACACACACACACACACACACACACACACACACACACACACACACACACACAGTCATCAATGACACAGGGGAACATTTGTCTTTGTTTCTTCGTGCGTTTGTCTTCAAGATGATCGTGTTTTTATTAGAAGATGAAATATGCTTCTGATCATCTGAGAGACGTTTACACACAGTGTGTGTGTGTGTGTGTGTGTGTGTGTGTGTGTGTGTGTGTGTGTGTGACTGACGTGTGCAGGTCTTCTCGTCCTCGTTCAGGTTGAATCCTTTGTTGCAGTCGCAGCTGAAGACGCCCGGAGCGCTGACAC
>JBAMJR010000256.1:145000-197500 GCA_038501785.1 Myoxocephalus aenaeus | reverse complement strand
GCCTACGTTACCCACAATGCAACGGTAACAGCTGGGTCACAGCTATGCTAGTAGCTTCTCTTTAAGTCTTTAAAAAGGTGATGGAGCATGTGAGTGTTATGTAACATCTGGTGTCATATTTCCATAAGTGATTGTTGTTTATTCTTCACTTCATTCACGTCTTGAACTTCCTGTTCCTCCGTCTCCCGCTGAGGGAAACGGGCTGAGTCTAGAATAACAGCAGCGAGGGGAAATATGAGGAACTATCAGGAAGGATCTCCTCCTGGAGGGACTTGTGGAGGCGGTTATGAAACGTAGAACGTTCTGATGAACAAAGACTCCAGTGTTCCTCAGCCGGACGTTTCAGCTGCAGACGGCCAATAAACGTGAAGGCATAAAGGACGCCTCTCATAAATCTGGTATTTTAGGAGTTATGTTTCACCTTTTTTAATCTGGTCCTGGAAGTCTTCACATTCCAGTAAAACTACGCTTGTTTCCTGCAATGTTTGCTCGTTTCTCTCAAACCTAAACCGTGATAGAACTGAAGTGATGCGGCTCCTCCAGCTGATGCTGTTGTGACATCACAGACATCTGGATATAGAAACCAGGCTTTGGGCCTGACGGTCTCACCACAGAGCTTGTCCTGGAACTGCAGTCCAAACTGGTGGATGAGGTCGAAGGACTCCACCAGGAAGACGTGGTCCTCGAAGGGCGGGGACGCCATGGCCCTGAGCGACGCCATGTCGGCCCTGGCCACGCCCACGGCGTAGATCTCGATGCCCTTCTCTCGGGCCTCGGCCGCCACCTCCGCCACGCGGTCCTGAGGACGGCCGTCCGTCACGATCACGACCACGTTGGGCACCTGAGGGAGGAGAGCTCTTCAGAATCTATCAGAACTGGTTCTGCGTTAAATCAGAATCTAAGACAGAAGGATCTTTGGGAGGGAAGTTGTTCTGGATCTCATAGTCGAGCACGAAGAGTCCGGGGACGTGAACCCGGGCCCGGACTCGTTTGCGGGTCGGCGGCGCCGCGTTACCTTCGGCCGGTCTCCCTCCTCGGCGGTGAACGCGCTCATCACGTATCTGATGGCGAGTCCGGTCATGGTGCCCTGAGCCAGGGGGACGATCTGATGGATGCCCGTCACCATGGCCTCCAGCTGGCCGTGGCTCTTCAGGGAGAACTCAGTGCGGACCTGCAGACAAGAGCGGCGTCTTCATCATCATCCTCCTCAGGAGGAACACAGAACAGGGCGTGCATGAGGACCTGGGCCCGGTACCTGGCTGGAGTACTGGACCACCCCCACGCGGGTGGCGTTGAGGCCGATGTCCAGCGTGTTGAGGATGTCGATCATGAACTTCCTCATGGTCTCGAACTCGTGAGGCCGGACGCTGCGGGAGCTGTCGATGAGGAAGACCAGGTCCACCGGGCCGGACTTACACTTCTGCTCCAGACCTGAGAGGAGGAAGCAGAACCTTCAGCGGCAGGAAGCAGAACCTTCAGTGAGGAGGAAGCAGAACCTTCAGCGGCAGGAAGCAGAACCTTCAGTGGCAGGAAGCAGAACCTTCAGTGAGGAGGAAGCAGAACCTTCAGTGACAGGAAGTAGAACCTTCAGTGAGGGGGAAGCAGAACCTTCAGTGACAGGAAGTAGAACCTTCAGCGGCAGGAAGCAGAACCTTCAGTGAGGAGGAAGCAGAACCTTCAGCAGGCAGGAAGTAGAACCTTCAGTGGCAGGAAGCAGAACCTTCAGTGAGGAGGAAGCAGAACCTTCAGCGGCAGGAAGTAGACCTTCAGCGGCAGGAAGCAGAACCTTCAGCAGGCAGGAAGCGGAACCTTCAGCGGCAGGAAGCAGAACCTTCAGTGACAGGAAGCAGAACCTTCAACAGGCAGGAAGCAGAACCTTCAGTGAGGAGGAAGCAGAACCTTCAGCGGCAGGAAGCAGAACCTTCAGAGAGGAGGAAGCAGAACCTTCAGTGAGGAGTAAGCAGAACCTTCAGAGAGGAGGAAGCAGAACCTTCAGCAGGCAGAAAGTAGAAGCTTAAGTGAGCAGGAAGCAGAACCTTCAGCGTCAGGAAGCAGAACCTTCAGTGAGGAGGAAGCAGAACCTTCAGCGGCAGGAAGCAGAACCTTCAGTGGCAGGAAGCAGAACCTTCAGTGACAGGAAGCAGAACCTTCAGCAGGCAGGAAGTACAACCTTTAGCGGCAGGAAGCAGAACCTTCAGTGAGGAGGAAGCAGAACCTTCAGCGGCAGGAAGTAGACCTTCAGCGGCAGGAAGCAGAACCTTCAGTGACAGGAAGCAGAACCTTCAGCAGGCAGGAAGTAGAACCTTCAGTGAGGAGGAAGCAGAACCTTCAGCGGCAGGAAGCAGAACCTTCAGAGAGGAGGAAGTAGAACCTTCAGTGAGGAGTAAGCAGAACCTTCAGAGAGGAGGAAGCAGAACCTTCAGTGGCAGGAAGCAGACCCTTCAGTGGCAGGAAGCAGAACCTTCAGAGAGGAGGAAGCAGAACCTTCAGTGAGCAGGAAGCAGAACCTTCAGTGAGCAGGAAGCAGAACCTTCAGAGATGAGGAAGTAGAACCTTCAGTGAGGAGTAAGCAGAACCTTCAGAGAGGAGGAAGCAGAACCTTCAGTGGCAGGAAGCAGAACCTTCAGCGAGGAGGAAGCAGAGCCTTCAGTGAGCAGGAAGCAGAACCTTCAGAGAGGAGGAAGCAGAACCTTCAGAGAGGAGTAAGCAGAGCCTTCAGCGAGGAGGAAGCAGAGCCTTCAGTGAGCAGGAAGCAGAACCTTCAGTGAGCAGGAAGCAGAACCTTCAGAGAGGAGTAAGCAGAGCCTTCAGCGAGGAGGAAGCAGAACCTTCAGTGAGCAGGAAGCAGAACCTTCAGTGAGCAGGAAGGACCCGGAAGGGTTTCCTCTCAGAAGGAAATGAGTCTCATGCAGAGAGGTGAGGACTCAAGTTGATTTCTCGGTTATGGAAATGATTCTTTCCATAAATGTCTCTTTAGCATGAAACGCATGCGACCTCTGGAACATGAATCTGACCTCTGGAACATGAATATGACCTCTGGAACATGAATATGACCTCTGGAACATGAATCTGACCTCTGGAACATGAATATGATCTCATAATGGTTGAACCTCTTCACGTGAAACAATTGTGAAGAAAAAACATTCACTCTTTATCGTTTAAATATGGAAAATATGTTTCTTTTGAAAGTCTTTCCTGTTTGTTTGATGTTGTTGTTCTGTTGACGTTAGAACCAGATGTTGTTGTTCTCACATATGTATATATATATATGTGTGTTCATAGATTATAAAGGTGAGGAGGTGTGTGTGTGCATGCGTGTGTGTACGTGCGTGTGTGTGTGTGTGTCTGTGTGTGCGTGCGTGTGTGTACGTGCGTGTGTGTCTCTGTCTGTGTGTGTTTGTGTGTCTGTGTGTGTGTGTGTGTGTGTGTGTGTGTGTGTGTGTGTGTGTCTCAGACTAAACGCTGCAGCAGAACTCCTTCTGGGTTTTGAGGAATCTTTGGTTTCAAACAGACTTCTTCTGAATATAATAAATAAATAATATAAATCATCAGGTGAACCAAGTGGACCTCCAGCTGCAGACTGAACCACATCCAGGTCTGGGTCTAGGTTCAGTTCTGGGTCCAGGTCTGGTTGTAGGTTCAGGTCTGGGTTCAGGTCTGGGTCCAGGTCTGGGTCTAGGTTCAGGTCTAGGTTCAGGTCTGGGTTCAGGTTTGGGTTCAGGTCTGGGTCCAGGTCTGGGTCCAGGTCTGGGTCTAGGTTCAGGTCTGGGTCCAGGTCTGGGTCTAGGTTCAGGTCTAGGTTCAGGTCTGGGTCCAGGTCTGGGTCTAGGTTCAGGTCTGGGTTCAGGTCTGGGTCTGGGTCTAGGTTCAGGTCTGGGTCCAGGTCTGGGTCTAGGTTCAGGTCTAGGTTCAGGTCTGGGTTCAGGTCTGGGTTCAGGTTTAGTTCTAGGTTCAGGTCTGGGTTCAGGTCTGGGTCTAGGTTCAGGTCTGGGTTCAGGTCTAGGTCTAGGTTCAGGTCTGGGTTCAGGTCTGGGTTCAGGTCTAGGTTCAGGTCTGGGCTCAGGTCTAGGTCTAGGTTCAGGTCTGGGTTCAGGTCTAGGTTCAGGTCTGGGTTCAGGTCTGGGTTCAGGTCTGAGTTCAGGTCTGGGTTCAGGTCTAGGTTCAGGTCTGGGTTCAGGTCTGGGTTCAGGTCTGGGTTCAGGTCTGGGTTCAGGTCTAGGTTCACGTGGACCCAGACCTGAACTCAGACCTGAACCCAGACCTGAACCCAGGTCTGAGTTCAGGTCTGGGTCCACGTGGAGATCCTCCTCAGTCCTCTGGCTCTGAGAACACGTCTTCATGAGAACACGTCTTCATGAGAACACGTCTTCATGAGAACACGTCTCCATGAGAACACGTCTTCATGAGAACACGTCTTCATGTCCTCTGAGAACACGTCTCCATGAGAACACGTCTCCATGAGAACACGTCTTCATGAGAACACGTCTTCATGAGAACACGTCTTCATGTCCTCTGAGAACACGTCTCCATGAGAACACGTCTTCATGAGAACACGTCTCCATGAGAACACGTCTTCATGTCCTCTGAGAACACGTCTCCATGAGAACACGTCTTCATGAGAACACGTCTCCATGAGAACACGTCTTCATGAGAACACGTCTCCATGAGAACACGTCTCCATGAGAACACGTCTTCATGAGAACACGTCTCCATGAGAACACGTCTTCATGTCCTCTGAGAACACGTCTTCATGAGAACACGTCTTCATGAGAACACGTCTTCATGAGAACACGTCTTCATGAGAACACGTCTCCATGAGAACACGTCTTCATGTCCTCTGAGAACACGTCTCCATGAGAACACGTCTTCATGAGAACACGTCTCCATGAGAACACGTCTTCATGAGAACACGTCTCCATGAGAACACGTCTCCATGAGAACACGTCTTCATGAGAACACGTCTCCATGAGAACACGTCTTCATGTCCTCTGAGAACACGTCTTCATGAGAACACGTCTTCATGAGAACACGTCTTCATGAGAACACGTCTCCATGAGAACACGTCTCCATGAGAACACGTCTTCATGTCCTCTGAGAACACGTCTTCATGAGAACACGTCTCCATGAGAACACGTCTTCATGTCCTCTGAGAACACGTCTTCATGAGAACACGTCTTCATGTCCTCTGAGAACACGTCTTCATGAGAACACGTCTCCATGAGAACACGTCTTCATGTCCTCTGAGAACACGTCTCCATGAGAACACGTCTTCATGAGAACACGTCTCCATGAGAACACGTCTTCATGAGAACACGTCTTCATGAGAACACGTCTCCATGAGAACACTTCCTTCAGTTGCTCTGTCCTTCATGTCTGATGTACTGTAACTACTTTATTATATTATGATGTACTGTAACTACTTTATTATATTAATATGTACTGTAACTACTTTATTATATTAATATGTACTGTAACTACTTTATTATAGACCAAAGTGGTATGTGCCATTAGTCATTGTGAACTGAGCTATCATCGTAGCCTATCCAGTCTGAAACACCACTTGATGGCCAACACACAGCTGATGCTAACTCTGCGCCCCCTCGTCATAGCAGACAAAAATGATGACTTCAGAAATACATGGACACCACAACAAGAACAGACTTATTGCAGCCATAGCTAAATGGTGCTACTGCGTGTAGCCTGTTAACGTTGTAAGATCGAGAATCATATTTAAAATCCTCCTCCTCACCTATAAAGCCTTAGCTGGTGATGCACCATCATATCTTAAAGAGCTTATAGTGCCATATTACCCCACCAGAGCGTTACGCTCACTGAATGCAGGGTTACTTGTGGTTCCCAGAGTCTTAAAAAGTAGGTTGGGGGCTAGAGCTTTCAGTTATCGTGCTCCTCTTCTGTGGAATCAGCTTCCACTTTCAGTCCGGGGGGCAGACACAGTCACCTCATTTAAGAGTAGACTTAAGACTTTCCTCTTTGATAGCGCTTATACTTAGGGCTGGTTCAGGCTTATAGTTAGGGCTGGCTCAGGTTTGCCCTGGTCCAGCCCCTAGATATGCTGCTATAGGCCTAGACTGCTGGGGGACATCTTAGGATACACTGAGCTCCTCTTCTCTTCCTCTTTCGCTCCTCTTCTCTTCCTCTTTCACTCCTCCTCTCCTCTTCTTTCTCTCCATCTGGATAAACTATTGTCTCTTCAATGCACATTACTAACTCTACTTTCTTTTTCCATGGATTCATGACTGCCTGGAACCGGTCCTGCCCCGGGTCCTGACCCCGGTCCTGCCCCCTGCCATGGATTCATGGCTGCCTGGAACCGGTCCTACCTGCTGCCATGGCCCTTCTGATGCCCCCCTCCTCTCTATCGCCTTCTGCTTCATGGATCGTGGTTATGTGGATCATGGACCATGCCTACTACTCATTATATGAATAATTTCTGTCATATTCATTGAATGTGCTGTAACTACGCTATTCATTCTGGCCACATGACATCTATTGCTTCTGTCCATCAGGAGAGGGATCCTCCTCTGTTGCTCTCCCTCAGGTTTCTTCCCTGTTTTCCCTGTGAAAGGGTTTTTATATCTCTTTAGGGGAGTTGTTCCTGATCCGATGTGAGGTCCCGGGACAGGGATGTTATGTGTACAGATTGTAAAGCCCTCCGAGGATAACTTGTATTTGTGATGTTGCGCTGTATAAAATAAACTGAATTGAATTGAACGTTGTGGAGGACGAGAGTCTAGCTGATATAATACGCATCGCATCCAACGACAGGACCTACGAATTGCCTTCCAGAGCCTGACTGCTTCGTATTGTATTTTGTACCGCCCTGTTTGGCAGTTGTTTTTCAATAACATAAAACATTTGCATAAAGCAAGCCAATCCACTTTTTCATGTTGATAAGAGCATTAAAATGAAGAAGAAAAAAAATTGCGATTAATCGCGAGTTAACTATGACATAAATGCGATTAATCTGAATATATATATATATATATATATATATATATATACATATGACAGACTGACCTGCTTTGGGTCGGGCGGCGGCGAGGACGGCCAGACTCATCAGGATGAAGCCACTCAGCGGTCTCATCTTCATCCTCACCATCCTCATCATCGAGCAGACGGCAGCTGGAACTGGATCGACCTGCGAGGACGGAGAGGAATGCTGAGCTCTGCCAGGTCACCTGATATGATTACTGTTATTAGTGTTATTAGTATTATTATTATTATTATTATTAGACAGCCAAGTGCTTTCTCGTGTTCAAGTCCAGCTTTGTGTTCAGGGTTTAGTGACGTCATCGTGGCTTCATGTGTGTGGAGACGCTGAGGTCAACAACAGAGACAGAGAAGAAGAAGAAGAAGAAGAAGAAGAAGAAGAAGAAGAAGAAGAAGAAGAAGAAGAAGAAGAAGAAGAAGAAGAAGAAGAAGGACTTCCTGCTGACATTCCAGTCGTAAACAGCTGCTCAGCTTCTGCAGCTGAGAGCCCATAATGAAGTCATAAAGTGTCTTCAGAGAGGCGGGGCCTCTTTATGTATACGACAACAACAACGTGAGACATTAAAAACAGCAGAGCACCATGGGAACCGGCCCGGGGGCCGCTGACTCCTCCCCCTCTCTCACAGGAAGCAGTGTGATTGGAGGCTGTGCTCCAGCAGGATCTTTAACCTCAGAGTACCTTCCATGTTCCTGTGTCTCTCTGAAAGATGCATAGAGACGTAAATATTATATTTATAAAATATAAAAAGCTGAAGGGACCTCAACCAAAGACACATGGAGAAGCTTCTTCCTCTTCTTCTGTCAGGTGACTTTAACGCGTCAACAAACCTGGGAGACGTCTTCAAACCTCCTTACTTTAACTTGTATGGACAAGAACGAGTAGTTTGGTTTTAATTAAACTGCATCCGCTTGTTACGAGTATTAATAATGTCCTTTAAAGAAAAGAAACCAGAGTCTGTGTGTGTGTGTGTGTGTGTGTGTGTGTGTGTGTGTGTGTGTGTGTGTGTGTGTGTGTGTGTGTGTGGGACAAAGACTCCTCAGTATGACTTCCCCACACACACACACACATCTCTGCCCAACACCCTTTTCCTGTCTCCCTCCCTGAACTACAATCTACTACCATCATGCTGCTACTGAGCATGTGCACCACACACACACACACACACACACACACACACGTATAATGATCCACACAGAGAATCATTGATTTCTCACTCAAGCTGTTAAATAAAGTTTTGATTTCTTTCACTGAACAAACTCTCCTCCTGCTCGCTCGCCCTCCAGCTCTCTCTCTTTCTAAAGTCAACTTTACTTTGTGTCATCAAACAAAGAGAGAGACTCTTCAGTACATACAGCACTTCCTTGTTTAAGGACTGAAGCAGACGAAGGTTCCTCACAGACAGCACCCCACCACCCCACAGGGCGACCCATGGGGGTCAGGTTCCCCTGGACTGGATTGAGACCCTGGACCCAGTGGGTTGTTCTGGGCTTAGAGTCCATAGAGCCTGAGGGGCAGTAGGTGCTGCCCCCTATGGAGCAGATGATGCCCTCTGCAGCCGTCAGCCTCCATCCCATGACCCAGACAGTCTGAGGCTCCGGGTCACACGCGTGTTACGTTCAATGTGTTCTTAGTGCGTGTTGATCTTAGTGTGTCCTTAGTTTCTTTGTCTGGATATCCATTAATATTAATGAATCAGCTAGACGTGAGCAGCATAACTCTTTAAACGTGAGTCTGAGGAGCTCAGAGCCGAAACTGTTACCGTCTCACGGCCTCCAGAACAAAACCATGTGAAGTATGACGTCACTGGTCCACTGCCAGTCAACAACTCCATCAGATAGGACTAGGAAGCACTGCTGTCTGCTAGGAAGCATTGCTGTCTGTTAGGAAGCATGCTAGACAGGACTGCTGTCTGCTAGGAAGCACTGCTGTCTGCTAGGAAGCATGCTAGGAAGAACTGCTGTCTGCTAGGAAGCATGCTAGGAAGCACTGCTGTCTGTTAGGAAGCATGCTAGAAAGAACTGCTGTCTGCTAGGAAGCACTGCTGTCTGTTAGGAAGCATGCTAGGAAGAACTGCTGTCTGCTAGGAAGCATGCTAGGAAGCACTGCTGTCTGTTAGGAAGCATGCTAGGAAGCACTGCTGTCTGCTAGGAAGCATGCTAGGAAACACTGCTGTGTTATCTTCATTAATATATATATCTATATCTATAGATATATATAGATATAGATATAGATATAGATATATAGATATATAGATATCCTCTTCAGCAGTGTTTCTCATATGGAGCTACGTGAGATTTTAAATATATTTAAAATTAGCATCCATTCAAAAATCTTTTAAAAAAGTGATTTAATAAATATTCAATAAAATAGGAGTGTAAGTTATTAAACTGAATCGTTTATATTCTCTGTTAAATCAGTGTTACAGCTGTTTTTCTACCCACAATGTTATGACAGCACTCAAACTGTGGGGCGCGGTGGTGTTACAGGTGGGGCGCGGCCCTCTAGTGGGGCGCGGTGGTGTTACAGGTGGAGCGTGGCCCTCTAGTGGGGTGAGGTGGTGTTACAGGTGGGGCGCGGCCCTCTAGTGGGGCGCGGTGGTGTTACAGGTGGAGCATGGCCCTCTAGTGGGGCGTGGTGGTGTTACAGGTGGGGCGCGATATTTAGTGCAAAACAGGTTAATTGCAGTCACAATAAGCTATTATTGTGCATTGTTCTAACAACAATGCACATGTTATTAGTTGTTGTCTGATGGAGCGAACTGGTTTACTTGAAAGGGATTTAAATGTTCTTTATTCTATTATTTGAAAAAGCAAAGATGTCACAAAAAGTTGTTATTTCAATAAAAATGTTGTTACAATTTTGTTGGGCAGTGGAGCATGAACATTGGTCTTCCTCCAAAGTGGGGCGTACTCCAAAGTGGGGCGTACTCCAAAGTGGGGTGTTCTCCAAAGTGGGGCGTGGCCACTAGGCTAAGACGTACGTGGCTGGAGAAGAGAGAACCAGAAGAGGATCAACATGACACTCAATGAACAGAACGTCTTATGGAGCCTTTACAACCAATCAGAAGAGAGGAAACAAACTGCCTCTGAGAAGAAAGGTGTGTGTGAGAAACCTGCCGCCTGGCAACAGGTGATTATCTCCCTACACACACACACACACACACACACACACACACACACACAGCGGTCAGATAACAGATCCAGGATGAAGGGCAAACATGAACAGACACACAGCCTCTCTTACTGTAGGCTGACTGTACGTTGAGCTGGTCTTACTGGTCTTGCTGGTCTTACTGGTCTTGCTGGTCTTACTGGTCTTACTGGTCTTACTGGTCTTGCTGGTCTTACTGGTCGGTGGACTGGCTTGTTATTTTTATACCGAGCTGGTGTTTTTAATGCCATGAGGATTAGGATGAGGAAGATGTGACATCCCTGTGCTTCAGAGGAACATCTGGAACGTCTGGGGGATCTGAACCAAGCGGCTGCAGGACAGCAGGTCCACGTCAGGCTGGAGGAACCAGAGTACTAAGGAAGGCTGGAACCAGAGTACTAAGGAAGGCTCCGTGTGGAACCAGAGTGCTAAGGAAGGCTCCGTGTGGAACCAGAGTGCTAAGGAAGGCTCCGTGTGGAACCAGAGTACTAAGGAAGGCTCCGTGTGGAACCAGAGTACTAAGGACGGCTCCGTGTGGAACCAGAGTACTAAGGAAGGCTCCGTGTGGAACCAGAGTACTAAGGACGGCTCCGTGTGGTCTGGATCGGGTCACTGACCTCCAGCACAAACCCTTTTGTTCCTGCCTGTTGGTTTGGGTTCTACGTCCACGTGTCTCTACAGGTCCGTCACGCGGAGCGCCGATGGACCCGAGGAGCTCCGCCTCCTAACGCCAGCGGAGACGCCATGGACCTGGACCAGCGGGACCACCGGGACCAGCGGGACCACCGGGACCACCGGGACCACCGGGACCAGCAGGATGTCGGAGCGGAGACCATGTGTCCCGGGGTCGACGGTGAGACACAAAATGTTACGACGCCATTTGTGCCGTGAAATACACAGACAACGTTTGTGTATTTAAAAGATCTGGTTGTATAGAAGTCTATGCTTCATGTGTTAAAGCTGCATTCTCTCTCCTGACCACCAGGGGGCGACTCCTCTGGTTGTATAGAAGTCTATGCTTCATGTGTTAAAGCTGCATTCTCTCTCCTGACCACCAGGGGGCGACTCCTCTGGTTGTATAGAAGTCTATGCTTCATGTGTTAAAGCTGCATTCTCTCTCCTGACCACCAGGGGGCGACTCCTCTGGTTGTATAGAAGTCTATATAAATGACTCTACTTCTCTTGATGTATTCCCTCAGTAAACATTGTAAACATGAGTTTATGTCTCAATCTCTAGTTTCAAGTCTTCTTCAATACAGCATGATGTTCATTTAGTAAATTATGGTCATTTAGAGTCAAACAGACCATAAAGCAGGGGACGCTTTAGGGCGGGGCTAAAGGTGATTGACAGGTCTCTACGTCACTCCTCCTCAGTCCATATATGGTCACTTCCTGTTCTCTGGTTGCACACAAAAAAAGATGGTGACGGCCAAATCTCAGCAGGTAAAGGAGGGAAGAGGAAGAGGAAGAGGAGAAGAGGAAGAGGAGAAGAGGAAGAGGGGGTCCAGATCCACAGCAGTCTGTCTGTGTTCATGTTGACAGGAGGGAGAGACAGGCAGCAGAGAGACAGGCAGCAGAGAGACAGGCAGCAGAGAGACAGGCAGCAGAGAGACAGGCCTGTAGTTAGGTTTGAGTGACAGCTGGAGAACACACAGCTCTTCTTGTTAGAGATTCAGATTAGAGCCAGATGTTCACTGTCTCACTGCAGGGCTGTCTGTCTGTGTGTCTGTCTGTCTGTCTGTCTGTCTGTCTGTCTGTCTGTCTGTCTGTCTGTCTGTCTGTCTGTCTGTCTGTCTGTGTGTCCTCCTGTCTGTCTCTCTGTCTGTCTGTCTGTCTGTCTGTCTGTCTGTCTGTCTCACTGCCTTCTCTTTATCACTCGGTCCAGAACATCACTGATTGTTACCATGGAAACACTAATTAATCATTCACTTTGGATTTATATTTTATATTATACAAAAAATTACACCTCTCTCCCTCTCCCTCTCTCTCTCCCTCTCCCTCTCCCTCTCTCTCTCTCTCTCTCTCTCTCTCTCCCTCTCCCTCTCCCTCTCCCTCTCTCTCTCTCTCTCTCTCTCTCTCTCCCTCTCCCTCTCCCTCTCTCTCTCTCTCTCTCTCTCTCTCTCTCTCTCTTAATATCTTTAATTTCTTCCCAATCAGACAGAAAAAGAGAAACTTATTATAACATATAAAGTTATTATAACTTATTAACTTATTTTAAAGTATAAACGTATTTTAACGTATACACTTATTATAACTTATAAACTTATTTTAACATATAAACTTATTATAACTTATAAACTTATTATAACTTATAAACGTATTATAACTTATAAACTTATTATAACTTATACACTTATTTTAACGTATAAACTTATAAACTTATAATAACGTATAGACTTATTATAACTTATAAACGTATTATAACTTATAAACGTATAAACGTATAAACTTATAAACGTATTATAACGTATAAACTTATTATAACTTATAAACTTATTATAACTTATAAACGTATAAACGTATAAACTTATAAACTTATTTTAACGTATAAACTTATTTTAACGTATAAACTTATAAACTTATAATAACGTATAGACTTATTATAACTTATAAACGTATTATAACTTATAAACGTATAAACTTATACACTTATTATAACTTATAATTCTCCACAGAGTCAAAGTTATTCCCAGAGCTCCTGAAAGCTTCTTTATGACAAACAAACTCTTCTGTTAAAGATTATTTCCTAAATTAACGAGCTGACGTTTAATGTGACGTCACAGAACCACCCGCAGAAGCCGTGACGTGTCGGTGCGCAGGGCGCAGCGCTGATATCCCTCCGCGGCATCTTTTAATGTCATTTACTTTAAGTCCATGTTTCTTCTCCACCGGACAGAAGCTCCGGTCTACCCGCCTCCTCTGTGCCCAGACCCGCTCACTCACCTGGGGACGCTGCTGGCCGGACACGACGCTGCGGGGACCGGCGGCTGGGACAGGTGAGGCCGGGAGCACGCGCACAAAGCCGGGGAGAGGAGTCACGCTGCGGGGCTTTCTCCAGAGGCTCGTGTCGCGCGGACGTGATGCGTTCAGGGCGCTGGGATCCTCTGCGCCTCTCGCGCCGGGACCTTCCTTTAGTTCAGTCAGAGGTGGAGGATTACCGCGAGACCACACCCCCATCACCCCCATCCTACAACCCGCCTCCTGAAACCCGAACAGCGGGGGACAGCTTGGAGGGGTCTGGAGAGGTTTAAAGAGGTCTGGAGAGGTTTAAAGAGGTCTGGAGAGGTCTAAGGAGGTCTGGAGAGGTTTAAAGAGGTCTGGAGAGGTCTAAGGAGGTCTGGAGAGGTCTAAGGAGGTCTGGAGAGGTCTAAAGAGGTCTGGAGAGGTCTAAGGAGGTCTGGAGAGGTTTAAAGAGGTCTGGAGAGGTTTAAAGAGGTCTGGAGAGGTCTAAGGAGGTCTGGAGAGGTTTAAAGAGGTCTGGAGAGGTCTAAGGAGGTCTGGAGAGGTTTAAAGAGGTCTGGAGAGATCTAAGGAGGTCTGGAGAGGTCTAAGGAGGTCTGGAGAGGTCTAAAGAGGTCTGGAGAGGTCTAAGGAGGTCTGGAGAGGTTTAAAGAGGTCTGGAGAGGTCTAAGGAGGTCTGGAGAGGTCTAAGGAGGTCTGGAGAGGTTTAAAGAGGTCTAAGGAGGTCTGGAGAGGTTTAAAGAGGTCTGGAGAGGTCTAAGGAGGTCTGGAGAGGTTTAAAGAGGTCTGGAGAGGTCTAAGGAGGTCTGGAGAGGTTTAAAGAGGTCTGGAGAGGTCTAAGGAGGTCTGGATAGGTTTAAAGAGGTCTAAGGAGGTCTGGAGAGGTCTGGAGAGGTATAAGGAGGTCTGGAGAGGTCTAAGGAGGTCTGGAGAGGTTTAAAGAGGTCTGGAGAGGTCTAAGGAGGTTTAAAGAGGTCTGGAGAGGTCTAAGGAGGTCTGGAGAGGTTTAAGGAGGTTTAAAGAGGTCTGGAGAGGTCTAAGGAGGTCTGGAGAGGTTTAAAGAGGTCTGGAGAGGTCTGGAGAGGTTTCAATAGGTCTAAGGAGGTCTGGAGAGGTCTGGAGAGGTTTAAAGAGATCTGGAGAGGTTTAAAGAGGTCTAAGGGGTCTGGAGAGGTTTAAAGAGGTCTGGAGAGGTTTAAAGAGGTATAAGGGGGTCTGGAGAGGTTTAAATTAGTCTGGAGAGGTTTAAAGAGGTATAAGGGGGTCTGGAGAGGTTTAAAGAGGTCTGGAGAGATCTAAGGAGGTCTGGAGAGGTCTAAGGAGGTCTGGAGAGGTTTAAAGAGGTCTGGAGAGGTCTAAGGAGGTCTGGAGAGGTTTAAAGAGGTCTGGAGAGGTCTAAGGAGGTCTGGATAGGTTTAAAGAGGTCTAAGGAGGTCTGGAGAGGTCTGGAGAGGTATAAGGAGGTCTGGAGAGGTCTAAGGAGGTCTGGATAGGTTTAAAGAGGTCTAAGGAGGTCTGGAGAGGTCTGGAGAGGTATAAGGAGGTCTGGAGAGGTCTAAGGAGGTCTGGAGAGGTTTAAAGAGGTCTGGAGAGGTCTAAGGAGGTCTGGAGAGGTCTAAGGAGGTTTAAAGAGGTCTGGAGAGGTCTAAGGAGGTCTGGAGAGGTTTAAGGAGGTTTAAAGAGGTCTGGAGAGGTCTAAGGAGGTCTGGAGAGGTTTAAAGAGGTCTGGAGAGGTCTGGAGAGGTTTCAATAGGTCTAAGGAGGTCTGGAGAGGTCTGGAGAGGTTTAAAGAGGTCTAAGGAGGTCTGGAGAGGTCTGGAGAGGTTTAAAGAGATCTGGAGAGGTTTAAAGAGGTCTAAGGGGTCTGGAGAGGTTTAAAGAGGTCTGGAGAGGTTTAAAGAGGTATAAGGGGGTCTGGAGAGGTTTAAATTAGTCTGGAGAGGTTTAAAGAGGTATAAGGGGGTCTGGAGAGGTTTAAAGAGGTCTGGAGAGATCTAAGGAGGTCTGGAGAGGTCTAAGGAGGTCTGGAGAGGTCTAAGGAGGTCTGGAGAGGTTTAAAGAGGTCTGGAGAGGTCTAAGGAGGTCTGGAGAGGTTTAAAGAGGTCTAAGGAGGTCTGGAGAGGTTTAAAGAGGTCTGGAGAGGTCTAAGGAGGTCTGGAGAGGTTTAAAGAGGTCTGGAGAGGTCTAAGGAGGTCTGGAGAGGTTTAAAGAGGTCTGGAGAGGTCTAAGGAGGTCTGGATAGGTTTAAAGAGGTCTAAGGAGGTCTGGAGAGGTCTGGAGAGGTATAAGGAGGTCTGGAGAGGTCTAAGGAGGTCTGGAGAGGTTTAAAGAGGTCTGGAGAGGTCTAAGGAGGTTTAAAGAGGTCTGGAGAGGTCTAAGGAGGTCTGGAGAGGTTTAAGGAGGTTTAAAGAGGTCTGGAGAGGTCTAAGGAGGTCTGGAGAGGTTTAAAGAGGTCTGGAGAGGTCTGGAGAGGTTTCAATAGGTCTAAGGAGGTCTGGAGAGGTCTGGAGAGGTTTAAAGAGATCTGGAGAGGTTTAAAGAGGTCTAAGGGGTCTGGAGAGGTTTAAAGAGGTCTGGAGAGGTTTAAAGAGGTATAAGGGGGTCTGGAGAGGTTTAAATTAGTCTGGAGAGGTTTAAAGAGGTATAAGGGGGTCTGGAGAGGTTTAAAGAGGTCTGGAGAGATCTAAGGAGGTCTGGAGAGGTCTAAGGAGGTCTGGAGAGGTTTAAAGAGGTCTGGAGAGGTCTAAGGAGGTCTGGAGAGGTTTAAAGAGGTCTGGAGAGGTCTAAGGAGGTCTGGATAGGTTTAAAGAGGTCTAAGGAGGTCTGGAGAGGTCTGGAGAGGTATAAGGAGGTCTGGAGAGGTCTAAGGAGGTCTGGATAGGTTTAAAGAGGTCTAAGGAGGTCTGGAGAGGTCTGGAGAGGTATAAGGAGGTCTGGAGAGGTCTAAGGAGGTCTGGAGAGGTTTAAAGAGGTCTGGAGAGGTCTAAGGAGGTCTGGAGAGGTCTAAGGAGGTTTAAAGAGGTCTGGAGAGGTCTAAGGAGGTCTGGAGAGGTTTAAGGAGGTTTAAAGAGGTCTGGAGAGGTCTAAGGAGGTCTGGAGAGGTTTAAAGAGGTCTGGAGAGGTCTGGAGAGGTTTCAATAGGTCTAAGGAGGTCTGGAGAGGTCTGGAGAGGTTTAAAGAGGTCTAAGGAGGTCTGGAGAGGTCTGGAGAGGTTTAAAGAGATCTGGAGAGGTTTAAAGAGGTCTAAGGGGTCTGGAGAGGTTTAAAGAGGTCTGGAGAGGTTTAAAGAGGTATAAGGGGGTCTGGAGAGGTTTAAATTAGTCTGGAGAGGTTTAAAGAGGTATAAGGGGGTCTGGAGAGGTTTAAAGAGGTCTGGAGAGATCTAAGGAGGTCTGGAGAGGTCTAAGGAGGTCTGGAGAGGTCTAAGGAGGTCTGGAGAGGTTTAAAGAGGTCTGGAGAGGTCTAAGGAGGTCTGGAGAGGTTTAAAGAGGTCTGGAGAGGTCTAAGGAGGTCTGGATAGGTTTAAAGAGGTCTAAGGAGGTCTGGAGAGGTCTGGAGAGGTCTAAGGAGGTCTGGAGAGGTCTGGAGAGGTCTAAGGAGGTCTGGAGAGGTCTAAGGAGGGTTAAAGAGGTCTGGAGAGGTCTAAGGAGGTCTGGAGAGGTTTAAAGAGGTCTGGAGAGGTCTAAGGAGGTCTGGATAGGTTTAAAGAGGTCTAAGGAGGTCTGGAGAGGTCTGGAGAGGTCTAAGGAGGTCTGGAGAGGTCTAAGGAGGTTTAAAGAGGTCTGGAGAGGTCTGGAGAGGTCTAAGGAGGTCTGGATAGGTTTAAAGAGGTCTAAGGAGGTCTGGAGAGGTCTGGAGAGGTCTAAGGAGGTCTGGAGAGGTCTAAGGAGGTTTAAAGAGGTCTGGAGAGGTCTAAGGAGGTCTGGAGAGGTTTAAAGAGGTCTGGAGAGGTCTGGAGAGGTTTCAATATGTCTAAGGAGGTCTGGAGAGGTTTAAAGAGATCTGGAGAGGTTTAAAGAGGTCTAAGGGGTCTGGAGAGGTTTAAAGAGGTCTGGAGAGGTTTAAATAGGTATAAGGGGGTCTGGAGAGGTTTAAATTAGTCTGGAGAGGTTTAAAGAGGTATAAGGGGGTCTGGAGAGGTTTAAAGAGGTCTGGAGAGGTCTAGAGAAGTCTGGAGAGGTCTAGAGAAGTCTGGAGATGTCTAGAGGGGTCTGGAGAGGTCTGGAGAGGTCTAATGAGGTCTGGAGAGGTCTGGAGAGGTTTAAAGAGGCCTGGAGAGGTCTTCAATTCAATTCAGTTTATTTTATATAGCCCAACATCACAAATACAAGTTTGCCTCGGAGGGCTTTACAAGCTGTACACATAACATCCTGTCCCGGGACCTCACATCGGATCAGGAAAAACTCCCCTAGAAAGATAGTAAAAACCCTTTCACAGGGAAAAAAAGGGAAGAAACCTGAGGGAGAGCAACAGAGGAGGATCCCTCTCCCCGGATGGACAGAAGCAATAGATGTCATGTGACCAGAAGGAATAGCGTAGTTACAGCACATTCAATGAATATGACAGAAATTATTCATATAATGAGTATTAGGCATGGTCCATGATCCTGATAATCCATGAAGCAGAAGGCGGTAGAGAGGAGGGGGGCATCAGAAGGGCCATGGCAGCAGGCAGGACCGGTTCCAGGCCGGTTCCATCAGCAGGGCCATGGCAGCAGGCAGGACCGGTTCCAGGCAGCCATGGATCCATGGCAGGAGGGGTGGGTGGGGGGGCGGCAGGACCCGGGGCAGGACCCGGGGTAGGACCCGGGGCAGGACCGGTTCCAGGCAGCCATGAATCCATGGAAAAAGAAAGTAGAGTTAGTAATGTGCATTGAAGAGACAATAGTTTATCCAGATGGAGAGAAAGAAGAGGAGAGGAGGAGTGAAAGAGGAAGAGAAGAGGAGCGAAAGAGGAAGAGAAGAGGAGCGAAAGAGGAAGAGAAGAGGAGCTCAGTGTATCCTAAGATGTCCCCCAGCAGTCTAGGCCTATAGCAGCATATCTAGGGGCTGGACCAGGGCAAACCTGAGCCAGCCCTAACTATAAGCCTGAAACAGCCCTAAGTATAAGCGCTATCAAAGAGGAAAGTCTTAAGTCTACTCTTAAATGAGGTGACTGTGTCTGCCCCCCGGACTGAAAGTGGAAGCTGATTCCACAGAAGAGGAGCTCGATAACTGAAAGCTCTAGCCCCCAACCTACTTTTTAAGACTCTGGGAACCACAAGTAACCCTGCATTCAGTGAGCGTAACGCTCTGGTGGGGTAATATGGCACTATAAGCTCTTTAAGATATGATGGTGCATCACCAGCTAAGGCTTTATAGGTGAGGAGGAGGATTTTAAATATGATTCTCGATCTTACAGGAAGCCAGTCTTGAGAGGTCTAAGGAGGTCTGGAGAGGTCTAAGGAGGTCTGGAGAGGTCTAGAGAGGTCTGTTCACCAGAACCTCCTTCAGCTCAGACTCCATCAGAGACCAGTCCACCTACCAACCAACACTACCTCTTTAGTCCACAGGGGGCACCAGAACCAACACTACCTCTTTAGTCCACAGGGGGCACCAGAACCAACACTACCTCTTTAGTCCACAGGGGGCACCAGAACCAACACTACCTCTTTAGTCCACAGGGGGCGTTAGAACCAACACTACCTCTTTAGTCCACAGGGGGCGTTAGAACCAACACTACCTCTTTAGTCCACAGGGGGCACTAGAACCAACACTACCTCTTTAGTCCACAGGGGGCACTAGAACCAACACTACCTCTTTAGTCCACAGGGGGCACCAGAACCAACACTACCTCTTTAGTCCACAGGGGGCACTAGAACCAACACTACCTCTTTAGTCCACAGGGGGCACTAGAACCAACACTACCTACATTTAGATGTAAACACTGACATACTTTCACTTCAGTGAGGTTTTGAATGCAGGAGTATTGTGTAGTATTACAGTGTAGTATTAGTACTTTTACTGCAGTGAAATATCCAAATACTTCCCTTCTGGTCTCAGGTCGACACCTGTTGAGTCGCACTCACAAACAAAACTAATGATGATTGTAGTCCTTTAACTCTGAGCCAGAAGACGAGCAGGAGGGGAAAGTGGCTCCTCCCTCTTTTCTTTCTGTTCCTGGTGTGAAATACCAGAAGGTCTGAGCTCCCGACCCGCTGACCTCTGACCTCAGAACAGGGGAAGGTCTAATTAAGACTTCTGCTGGCAACCTGGTGACTGAGCACACACACACACATACACACACACACGCGCACACACACACACACACACACACACACGTAGTGTGTGAGGCGGTCTGAGGGGCGGAGCCTCCTGAGCGTTAGTGTTCTGACCTCCAGGCTGCAGGCTTGGGGTCAGCGTGGACCCTGAGAGCCGGGTTGTGTTCAGATGAAACCCCGCGGACTGATTTCCTGTGAGGACGTTTATTCATTATCAGACTGTATTCTCGTTAAGCGTGCTGTTAGCTGTTAGCTGTTTGCCCCCTGAAGAGGCGGTAGACCCTTAGAGGAGGGTTGGACCTGGAGCTGCATGTGACTCAAACTCAATGAGAAGGAACAAAGATAAGTTCAGAATACAGAGATTAATAACTGAGCTTGTGTGCGCTGGAGGTTCCTCTCTCTCGGTGTTCAGAGCAGGCGTTTGCTCTGCAGTTCCACCGCTCACCACCAGGAGGAACGCTCCGTTACACACACACTGATGGCCTGCTCCATGTCCAATCAGGAGCCTGGAGCTGGAGTTCCAGTGTCAGTTACTGGGAGCAACAAGGGAACCAGCAAGAGAAGCTCACGCTGAGCAGAGCGTCACCATCCTGCACGCCAAGGTCGCCCAGAAGTCCTACGGCAACGAGAAAAGGTTTGATTGATCCGTAAAAGGTTTTCCTATCTATCACCAACACATAAAGGAACACTTCTTCCTTCAGCTGATCACTATGTTGCATGATGGGTGTGTTTGACCTGTGCCGTGACCTTCAGGTTCTTCTGCCCTCCTCCGTGTGTTTACATCAGCGGTGATGGATGGAGGGTCATGCAGGACCATCTGCAAGGTGAAGGACCTCAAATATAGTCCAGTGTTGAGGAAATGCTGAAGACGCTGTTTGTTGAATACGTCTGTTTGTTGAATAAGTCTGTTTGTTGAATAAGTCTGTTTGTTGAGTACGTCTGTTTGTTGAATAAGTCTGTTTGTTGAGTACGTCTGTTTGTTGAATAAGTCTGTTTGTTGAATACGTCTGTTTGTTGAATACGTCTGTTTGTTGAATAAGTCTGTTTGTTGAATAAGTCTGTTTGTTGAGTACGTCTGTTTGTTGAATAAGTCTGTTTGTTGAATACGTCTGTTTGTTGAATACGTCTGTTTGTTGAGTACATCTGTTTGTTGAATAACTCTGTTTGTTGAATACGTCTGTTTGTTGAATAAGTCTGTTTGTTGAATACGTCTGTTTGTTGAATAAGTCTGTTTGTTGAATACGTCTGTTTGTTGAGTACGTCTGTTTGTTGAATAAGTCTGTTTGTTGAATATGTCTGTTTGTTGAATACGTCTGTTTGTTGAATACGTCTGTTTGTTGAATAAGTCTGTTTGTTGAATAAGTCTGTTTGTTGAGTACGTCTGTTTGTTGAGTACGTCTGTTTGTTGAGTACGTCTGTTTGTTGAATAAGTCTGTTTGTTGAATACGTCTGTTTGTTGAGTACGTCTGTTTGTTGAAGACGTCTGTTTGTTGAAGACGTCTGTTTGTTGAATAAGTCTGTTTGTGGAATAAGTCTGTTTGTTGAATAAGTCTGTTTGTTGAGTACGTCTGTTTGTTGAAGACGTCTGTTGAATAAGTCTGTTTGTTGAATAAGTCTGTTTGTTGAATAAGTCTGTTTGTTGAGTACGTCTGTTTGTTGAAGACGTCTGTTTGTTGAATAAGTCTGTTTGTTGAGTACGTCTGTTTGTTGAATAAGTCTGTTTGTTGAATAAGTCTGTTTGTTGAATAAGTCTGTTTGTGGAATAAGTCTGTTTGTTGAATAAGTCTGTTTGTTGAGTACGTCTGTTTGTTGAAGACGTCTGTTGAAGACGTCTGTTTGTTGAATAAGTCTGTTTGTGGAATACGTCTGTTTGTGGAATAAGTTTGTTTGTTGAATAAGTCTGTTTGTTGAGTACGTCTGTTTGTTGAATAAGTCTGTTTGTTGAGTACGTCTGTTTGTTGAGTACGTCTGTTTGTTGAATACGTCTGTTTGTTGAATACGTCTGTTTGTTGAATAAGTCTGTTTGTTGAATACGTCTGTTTGTTGAATACGTCTGTTTGTTGAACACGTCTGTTTGTGGAATAAGTCTGTTTGTTGAATACGTCTGTTTGTGGAATAAGTCTGTTTGTTGAGTACGTCTGTTTGTTGAATAAGTCTGTTTGTTGAGTACGTCTGTTTGTTGAATACGTCTGTTTGTTGAATACGTCTGTTTGTTGAATACGTCTGTTTGTGGAATACGTCTGTTTGTGGAATAAGTCTGTTTGTTGAATACGTCTGTTTGTTGAATACGTCTGTTTGTGGAATAAGTCTGTTTGTTGAATACGTCTGTTTGTTGAATAAGTCTGTTTGTTGAATACGTCTGTTTGTTGAATACGTCTGTTTGTGGAATAAGTCTGTTTGTTGAATACGTCTGTTTGTGGAATAAGTCTGTTTGTTGAGTACGTCTGTTTGTTGAAGACGTCTGCCCCCCCTCTCCTCCAGCTGCCGGTGGGGACTCGGTGCCCCGGCTCTGTGGGTACATGTGCCTGGACAGCTCCGCTCAGTCTCAGGCCGACTCTTTCAAACTGGCCTTCGATGAGCAGCCGGACTCCCGGGTGAGAGGACCGTGTGTTCTGTCCGTCTGTCTCCACCCGTCTGTCTTCTGTCCGTCTGTCTCCACCCGTCTGTCTACACCCGTCTGTCTCCACCCGTCTGTCTCCACCCGTCTGTCTTCTGTCCGTCTGTCTCCACCCGTCTGTCTTCTGTCCGTCTGTCTCCACCCGTCTGTCTCCACCCGTCTGTCTTCTGTCCGTCTGTCTCCACCCGTCTGTCTTCTACTATAATGTGTGTGTGTGTGTGTGTGTGTGTGTGTGTGTGTGTGTGTGTGTGTGTCCTCTGGAGAGACAGACTCAGTGTCCTCTGTCTCCGTCCAGCAGATGTTCGCGTCGGCCAAGTCCCTGTTCATCTCCGACCAGGACAAGAGGAAACACTTCCGGCTGCGGCTGCGGCTCTTCCTGGGCGGCAGACAGGAAGTGGGCTCGTTCCAGAGCCGGAGCATCAAGGTCATCTCCAAGCCGTCCCAGAAGAGGCAGTCCATGAAGAACGCCGACCGTGAGTTAGGCCAGGCCAGGGTCCGGGTGATGGTTGTAGTGGTTGTAGTGGTTGTAACGGTGTGTGTGTGTGTGTGTGTGTGTGTGTGTGTGTGTGTGTGTGTGTGTGTGTGTGTGTGTGTGTGTGTGTGTGTGTGTGTGTGTTCAGTGTGTATCTCCTCGTGCTCCAGAGTAGCTCTGTTCAACCGCCTGCGCTCCCAGACGGTCAGCACTCGCTACCTGTCGGTGGACAGAGGAGCCTTCATCGCCAGCGCCAGGCAGTGGACCGCCTTCACCATCACGCTGGGTATGTGTGTGTGTGTGTGTGTGTGTGTGTGTGTGTGTGTGTGTGTGTGTGTGTGTGTGTCATGTAAACCTCATATGAAGGTCATACGAAGGTCATATGCACATGGTGGACTGTATGAACGTGTAATGAGTGGGTCGGTCTGTGACAATAACTCACAGGATACTTTTTCCGCGCCTGATGTGATGAGCTAGCTAGCGCTCGTTGTTAGCTTGCGGGGGGGAGCTAACAACAATGATACCACATATAATATAAATATCCATCCATCCATCATCAGCCGCTTATCCGGGGTCGGGTCTCGGTGGCAGCAGGTCCAGCAGGCCGACCCAGGCTTCCCTCTCACAGCAACACTTTCCAGCTCATGAGGTGGTTCAGCATCTAATCAGGATTCCTCCATTAGAGGTTTTCAGATACGTCCAACTGGTAGGAGAGCCTGAGGAAGACCCAGGACACGCTGGAGGGATTAAATAAAAAATTATTATATTATATTACAAACCCTGGGCAGCGTGTACCTCACATCACCTCTTTCCAAGTGCATGCTGGGAAAGCTTCAGGTCCTCGCAAAGAAAATGAATAGAGAACAATTTGCACACGATGGAGTTTTCCTTCTTCACCGACTCCTCGAACACGAGCCATGAATACGCTCAGTGTGAGCGCCGCTTGTTTGTCTAACACCGACCTCCCAGCAGCAGCTAGACCTCCGTCATTCATCGTCCACTCACTCACACACACACACACACACACACACACTCACACACACACACACTCACACACACACACACACACACACACACACACACACACACACACACACATATATAACTGCTTTTTCTATAACTGTTTCTAGCTTTTTATTTCTCACTCATCCCTTCAAACATCTACACATCTGCGTTCAGTTGATTCATTGTGTGTGTGTGTGTGTGTGTGTGTGTGTGTGTGTGTGTGTGTGTGTGTGTGTGTGTGTGTGTGTGTGTGTAGTGGAGGACCAGCGTGCTGACCAAGGAGACTTTGTGCTGAGCGAAGGCTTCATCTGTTACGGCTGTGTGGTCCAGTTAGTGTGCACCGAGTCTGGAGCCGCTCTGCCACCCATGGTAACACACACACACACACACACACACACACACACACACACACACACACACACTACGTACAGTAGCATTCATTCCATCATGAGGTACAACATCATGTCTCAGGTATTTCCTGACCTGACCACTGTTGTTGTTGTTGTTGTTGTGACATAAACGGTTGTCGTTCCAGCGCTTTGCATTCTGGGATACAGTAGTACGCCATCAGGTAGATTTGGGGTTCATGCTCCGTTATAGGATGAGTTTAAACATTCATTATTGTTTATTATTTCTGTTTGTTGTGTTCTCTCTGCACTGAGGCGGGTTTCAGTCCTTCATGAAGAGAGATGTGACGATGCTCTTTCTAAACTCAGTGCAGCACTGATGCATTGTGGGTCGGCCCCTGTCGTTCTCAGCAGAAGCGCGGTGGTCCCGCTGAAGGACAGAGAGCTCTGAGCCTGAGTTACCTGAGCCTGAGTTACCTGAGCCTGACTTACCTGAGCCTGAGTTACCTGAGCCTGACTTACCTGAGCCTGAGTTACCTGAGTCTGAGTTAACTGAGCCTGAGTTACCTGAGCCTGAGTTACCTGAGCCTGAGTTACCTGAGTCTGACTTACCTGAGCCTGAGTTACCTGAGTCTGAGTTACCTGAGTCTGACTTACCTGAGCCTGAGTTACCTGAGTCTGACTTACCTGAGTCTGACTTACCTGAGCCTGAGTTACCTGAGCCTGAGTTACCTGAGCCTGAGTTACCTGAGTCTGAGCCTGAGTTACCTGAGCCTGACTTACCTGAGCCTACATGTTAGAGTTAAACTCTCTCTCTCTCTACATGTTAGAGTTAAACTCTCTCTCTACATGTTAGAGTTAAACTCTCTCTCTACATGTTAGAGTTAAACTCTCTACTCTACATGTTAGAGTTAAACTCTCTCTCTCTCTACATGTTAGAGTTAAACTCTCTCTCTCTCTACATGTTAGAGTTAAACTCTCTCTCTACATGTTAGAGTTAAACTCTCTCTCTACATGTTAGAGTTAAATTCTCTCTCTACATGTTAGAGTTAAACTCTCTCTTTCTACTCTACATGTTAGAGTTAAACTCTCTCTCTCTCTACATGTTAGAGTTAAACTCTCTCTCTCTACATGTTAGAGTTAAACTCTCTCTCTACATGTTAGAGTTAAACTCTCTCTCTACTCTACATGTTAGAGTTAAACTCTCTCTCTACATGTTAGAGTTAAACTCTCTCTCTCTCTACATGTTAGAGTTAAACTCTCTCTCTCTCTACATGTTAGAGTTAAACTCTCTCTCTCTCTACATGTTAGAGTTAAACTCTCTCTCTACTCTACATGTTAGAGTTAAACTCTCTCTCTCTCTCTACATGTTAGAGTTAAACTCTCTCTCTACATGTTAGAGTTAAACTCTCTCTCTCTCTACATGTTAGAGTTAAACTCTCTCTCTCTCTACATGTTAGAGTTAAACTCTCTCTCTCTCTACATGTTAGAGTTAAACTCTCTCTCTCTCTCTACATGTTAGAGTTAAACTCTCTCTCTACATGTTAGAGTTAAACTCTCTCTCTCTCTACATGTTAGAGTTAAACTCTCTCTCTCTCTACATGTTAGAGTTAAACTCTCTCTCTCTCTCTACATGTTAGAGTTAAACTCTCTCTCTCTCTACATGTTAGAGTTAAACTCTCTCTCTACTCTACATGTTAGAGTTAAACTCTCTCTCTCTCTACATGTTAGAGTTAAACTCTCTCTCTACATGTTAGAGTTAAACTCTCTCTCTCTCTCTACATGTTAGAGTTAAACTCTCTCTCTCTACATGTTAGAGTTAAACTCTCTCTCTACTCTACATGTTAGAGTTAAACTCTCTCTCTACATGTTAGAGTTAAACTCTCTCTCTCTCTACATGTTAGAGTTAAACTCTCTCTCTACATGTTAGAGTTAAACTCTCTCTCTCTCTACATGTTAGAGTTAAACTCTCTCTCTACATGTTAGAGTTAAACTCTCTCTCTACATGTTAGAGTTAAACTCTCTCTCTCTCTACATGTTAGAGTTAAACTCTCTCTCTACATGTTAGAGTTAAACTCTCTCTCTACATGTTAGAGTTAAACTCTCTCTCTACATGTTAGAGTTAAACTCTCTCTCTCTCTACATGTTAGAGTTAAACTCTCTATCTACATGTTAGAGTTAAACTCTCTCTCTCTCTACATGTTAGAGTTAAACTCTCTCTCTCTCTACATGTTAGAGTTAAACTCTCTCTCTCTCTCTACATGTTAGAGTTAAACTCTCTCTCTATCTACATGTTAGAGTTAAACTCTCTCTCTACTCTACATGTTAGAGTTAAACTCTCTCTCTCTCTACATGTTAGAGTTAAACTCTCTCTCTACATGTTAGAGTTAAACTCTCTCTCTCTCTACATGTTAGAGTTAAACTCTCTCTCTCTCTACATGTTAGAGTTAAACTCTCTCTCTACATGTTAGAGTTAAACTCTCTCTCTCTCTACATGTTAGAGTTAAACTCTCTCTCTCTCTACATGTTAGAGTTAAACTCTCTCTCTCTCTACATGTTAGAGTTAAACTCTCTCTACTCTACATGTTAGAGTTAAACTCTCTCTCTCTCTACATGTTAGAGTTAAACTCTCTCTCTACATGTTAGAGTTAAACTCTCTCTCTCTACATGTTAGAGTTAAACTCTCTCTCTCTACATGTTAGAGTTAAACTCTCTCTCTCTCTCTACATGTTAGAGTTAAACTCTCTCTCTACATGTTAGAGTTAAACTCTCTCTCTCTCTACATGTTAGAGTTAAACTCTCTCTCTACATGTTAGAGTTAAACTCTCTCTCTACTCTACATGTTAGAGTTAAACTCTCTCTCTCTCTCTACATGTTAGAGTTAAACTCTCTCTCTACTCTACATGTTAGAGTTAAACTCTCTCTCTACATGTTAGAGTTAAACTCTCTCTCTACTCTACATGTTAGAGTTAAACTCTCTCTCTACATGTTAGAGTTAAACTCTCTCTCTACATGTTAGAGTTAAACTCTCTCTCTCTCTACATGTTAGAGTTAAACTCTCTCTCTACATGTTAGAGTTAAACTCTCTCTCTACATGTTAGAGTTAAACTCTCTCTCTCTCTACATGTTAGAGTTAAACTCTCTCTCTACATGTTAGAGTTAAACTCTCTCTCTCTACATGTTAGAGTTAAACTCTCTCTCTCTACATGTTAGAGTTAAACTCTCTCTCTCTCTCTACATGTTAGAGTTAAACTCTCTCTCTACATGTTAGAGTTAAACTCTCTCTCTACTCTACATGTTAGAGTTAAACTCTCTCTCTCTCTACATGTTAGAGTTAAACTCTCTCTCTACTCTACATGTTAGAGTTAAACTCTCTCTCTACTCTACATGTTAGAGTTAAACTCTCTCTCTACATGTTAGAGTTAAACTCTCTCTCTACTCTACATGTTAGAGTTAAACTCTCTCTCTACATGTTAGAGTTAAACTCTCTCTCTCTCTACATGTTAGAGTTAAACTCTCTCTCTCTACATGTTAGAGTTAAACTCTCTCTCTCTCTACATGTTAGAGTTAAACTCTCTCTCTACATGTTAGAGTTAAACTCTCTCTCTACATGTTAGAGTTAAACTCTCTCTCTACTCTACATGTTAGAGTTAAACTCTCTCTCTACATGTTAGAGTTAAACTCTCTCTCTCTACATGTTAGAGTTAAACTCTCTCTCTCTCTACATGTTAGAGTTAAACTCTCTCTCTACATGTTAGAGTTAAACTCTCTCTCTCTACATGTTAGAGTTAAACTCTCTCTCTCTCTACATGTTAGAGTTAAACTCTCTCTCTCTACATGTTAGAGTTAAACTCTCTCTCTCTCTACATGTTAGAGTTAAACTCTCTCTCTCTCTCTACATGTTAGAGTTAAACTCTCTCTCTACATGTTAGAGTTAAACTCTCTCTCTACATGTTAGAGTTAAACTCTCTCTCTCTCTACATGTTAGAGTTAAACTCTCTCTCTACTCTACATGTTAGAGTTAAACTCTCTCTCTCTCTCTACATGTTAGAGTTAAACTCTCTCTCTCTCTCTACATGTTAGAGTTAAACTCTCTCTCTACATGTTAGAGTTAAACTCTCTCTCTCTCTCTACATGTTAGAGTTAAACTCTCTCTCTACTCTACATGTTAGAGTTAAACTCTCTCTCTACATGTTAGAGTTAAACTCTCTCTCTCTCTCTACATGTTAGAGTTAAACTCTCTCTACTCTACATGTTAGAGTTAAACTCTCTCTCTCTCTACATGTTAGAGTTAAACTCTCTCTCTCTACATGTTAGAGTTAAACTCTCTCTCTCTCTACATGTTAGAGTTAAACTCTCTCTCTCTCTACATGTTAGAGTTAAACTCTCTCTCTACATGTTAGAGTTAAACTCTCTCTCTAACGATGGTCCTCTTGGTGTTTGTGTGCAGCTTTGAGTCCAGAGTGTTTGTGTGATTCCCCTCCAGAGGCCTCAGAGTGCACTGGAATGTGAATGCACCTCATGTCACCTCCCTCCGTCTGTTTAAGGCTGCAGCGGGTTTTAAAGTAGACCTGCTGACTCCATTGGGACCGACCATGTCCGGCTAGCTGGTTGGGGTAGCGGCTGCGCGCTGGAGGCCAGCAGCACCTGTTCCTTCCAGACCGTCTTTACTAACTCAGGTCTCCACAGGAAATCAAATAACTACTGAAGTGCCGTCACTCAAGTACAGAAGCTACGCGTCAAATAAACCACCGGTGACTCCTCGTGTCGGCCTCCGTGGTGAAGGACTCGTACTTCACACTTCCTGGTTCATGATCACGTGGATTACAAAGGGCATTACTACAGGAGCCTCCAGTTTAACGCTCCGTTGTTTGCGTGTAGTATAAACGTGTTGTTTTTACCTATAATGGTGCATTAGAATATTCCTGGGGTCCTTAAAGAGTCTTGAATTACGATGATGACGTTGGTCCTCGTGGTCGCCGGTTCATGTTCACCCTACATAGTAAGACCACAAGACGCTGACTTCTGTCTCGTTGGCGTCTCCAGGTGATCCGTAAGGTCAACAAGCAGCACGCCATCTTAGACGTGGACGAGCCGGTCTCCCAGCTCCACAAGTGTGCCTTCCAGTTCAGAGCCGACCCACAGACGTACTTGTGTTTGTCCAATGACGCCATCGTCCTGTACCAGGTGAGACTCCTCCTCTGGCGCCGAGCCTCGCTCTACTTCCTCTGCTCCTCTTGTCCACCGTACCCTCCGTCCTCGTCCTCCCTCCAGGCCCCGTCCAGCGCCAAAGACCCCGGCAGGGTGGTGCTCAACGACGGGTCCTGCTGGACCATCATCGGGGTGGAAGCCGTGGAGTTCACCTTTAATCAGGGACCCTCCTGCATCCAGAACCCTGTCACTCCGTTTCCTGTTATCACAGGCTTAGAGGTGAGGTACGGGGGGAGATGGAGGAAGTGCATGTGATGGAGGAAGTGCATGTGATGTGATGTGTGTGTGTGTGTGTGTGTGTGTGTGTGTGTGTGTGTGTGTGTGTGTGTGTGTGTGTGTGTGTGTGTGTGTTACATCAGGTGAACGGTGGAGGACACGTTGCCACGCTGGACGTCCACGGAGAAAACCTGAGCCCTCATCTCAAAGTGTGGTTTGGAAACAGCGAAGCTGAGACGATGTTCAGGTGAGGAGAGGAAGAGGAGGAGATGAAGAGGAGATGAGGAGGAGGAGAGGAAGAGGAGATGAAGAGGATGAGATTCATGACGCTTCGTTCCGCTCGGCTGCCGCTTCACGGCGAGGCTCAGCTGTCAGGGAGCGCCGCTCATAAAAGACGTTTTTTATAGCGAATTAAGTGCCACTTCCGCACCAAATATTACGCAACCAAGCAGCTTCAACCCAAATTATATTTCATTTGACCCAGAATATGAAAGCACTTTGTTGAAGAATTTCAATAAAGAACAGCAGCCTTCATGTCTGTCTGTTCAAGGTAGGATCCACGAGTAACAACAATATCCTGATGCTCATAAGAGCAGGTTAGCTTAGCATAGCACAAACACTGGAAACAGAGGAAACTGTTAGCCTCTCTTCCCGTCTTTATGCTAAGCTAAACTTAGCATACAGGTAGAGAACAGAGTACCTGAGCAGGTAGAGAACAGAGTACCTAGTGGAGAACAGAGTACCTGGTGGAGAACAGAGTACCTGGTGGAGAACAGAGTACCTGGTAGAGAACAGAGTACCTGGTGGAGAACAGAGTACCTGAACAGGTAGAGAACAGAGTACCTGGTAGAGAACAGAGTACCTGGTGGAGAACAGAGAACCTGAACAGGTAGAGAACAGAGTACCTGGTGGAGAACAGAGTACCTGGTGGAGAACAGAGTACCTGGTAGAGAACAGAGTACCTGGTGGAGAACAGAGTACCTGGTGGAGAACAGAGTACCTGGTGGAGAACAGAGTACCTGGTGGAGAACAGAGTACCTGAGCAGGTAGAGAACAGAGTACCTGAACAGGTAGAGAACAGAGTACCTGAACAGGTAGAGAACAGAGTACCTGAGCTGGTAGAGAACAGAGTACCTGAGCTGGTAGAGAACAGAGTACCTGAGCAGGTAGAGAACAGAGTACCTGAGCTGGTAGAGAACAGAGTACCTGAGCTGGTAGAGAACAGAGTACCTGAGCAGGTAGAGAACAGAGTACCTGAGCAGGTAGAGAACAGAGTACCTGAACAGGTAGAGAACAGAGTACCTGAGCTGGTAGAGAACAGAGTACCTGAGCAGGTAGAGAACAGAGTACCTGAGCTGGTAGAGAACAGAGTACCTGAGCAGGTAGAGAACAGAGTACCTGAGCAGGTAGAGAACAGAGTACCTGAGCTGGTAGAGAACAGAGTACCTGAGCTGGTGGAGAACAGAGTACCTGAGCAGGTAGAGAACAGAGTACCTGAACAGGTAGAGAACACAGTACCTGAACAGGTAGAGAACAGAGTACCTGAACAGGTAGAGAACAGAGTACCTGAGCTGGTAGAGAACAGAGTACCTGAGCTGGTAGAGAACAGAGTACCTGAGCAGGTAGAGAACAGAGTACCTGAGCTGGTAGAGAACAGAGTACCTGAGCTGGTAGAGAACAGAGTACCTGAGCAGGTAGAGAACAGAGTACCTGAGCAGGTAGAGAACAGAGAACCTGAGCAGGTAGAGAACAGAGTACCTGAGCAGGTAGAGAACAGAGAACCTGAGCAGGTAGAGAACAGAGTACCTGAACAGGTAGAGTAGAAGGGGATAACTGGAGCTCCTTTAGCAGTCCAGGTGAGATGACCTGTTTTCCAGGTGTCCTTTCACACCTCTTGTGTCTCCTCTCAGGTCTCCTAAGTCTCTGCTCTGCGTCGTCCCTGACGTCTCGGTCTTCAGTGCCGGCTGGCGCCGCCTGAGACGCGTCACTTCCGTCCCGCTGTCTCTCATCCGGTCGGACGGCCTGATCTACCGCACGACCTTCAGCTTCACCTTCACGCCGGAGCTGCAGCCGCCGCCGTGCGCCCGAGGAGCAGCGGCGGGAGGGAGGAGGGAGGGGGGGGCGGAGGGAGGCCAGCGGGACGACGTCCTGCTGGAGACCATCCATCAGGAGTTCACCAGAGCCAACTTCCACCTCTTCATGCAGAGCTAGCGCACCTGGGGGAGGCCTCAGGTGCACGACAATCTCAAATCAATCAGACAATCCTTTTGATGTTTTGTGGTATTTTATGCCTTTTATTCGATAAATATGAACTTTACAACTGAACACAATAAAAGCTTTTAGAACCGAGACGTCATTCCTGATGTGTACTTTTTACTGTTTACCGTACTCCATCTCAGAGGTACATATAGTACTTTTTACTGTACTCCATCTCAGAGGTACATATAGTACTTTTTACCGTACTCCATCTCAGAGGTACATTTATTTTTAATTTTTAATTTATTTAACCAGGAAAAAGCCTCACTGAGATTAAAAATCTCCTTTCCAAGAGTGTCCTGGCCAAGACAGCATTAGCACGTTAAAACAAAGTTTCAGACATACAACATGAAACATTAAACAGTGACAGAACATTTTTAGATCACAAGTAAAAAAACTAAAACTAAGACTCAAGACATCATATTACATTTCATTTCATTTAGCTGACGCTTTTATCCAAAGCGACTTACATTTTTGCTCTATACACCGTAGACACAGCAAAGGGGAACAATTAGGGGTTAAGTGTCTTACTCAGGGACACTTTGAGCTATGGGGGGACTGGGGATCGAACCGGATACCTTGTGGTTGCGGGACGACCACTCATCCCCCTGAGCTACAGCCGCCCCATACATTTCAGGATGGCCCAATACAACTCAGGTTGCTGAGCTTCTTCTGTTTTAGTCATGTGACCGACCGCGCTGCCTCTCGTTCTGTCCCTTTGTCCCCAAAGCCCTCGTCCTTATTAAGTTATTAAGTTATTATGTTAATCCAATTATCAAAGTGTCTGACGGCAGCCGGCCTCAACAACCCGACTGTGTTGCTGCCATGCGTTTGATGCCGGGGAGTCGAGTCATTGCATTTGTGGAGTTCTTTTGTTCCAAACAAGTGAAGCAGGAGATAATCACACCGCATGACGGGACCTCCCACGAGGAGAAAAGCCCAAATCCATTAACCCTAACCCGTGCAGCTGAAGGTTTCTACGTCAGGCGTTGAACCAACTGCTTCGTTCTGAGCTGAAGCAACGTTCAGACGAACAAACGTTAAAAAGCATTCAGACGATCGAACGATCAAACGTTCAGACGATCGAACGATCAAACGTTCAGACGATCAAACGTTCAGACGATCGAACGTTCAGACGATCAGACGTTCAGACGTTCAGACGATCAAATGTTCAGACGATCAAATGTTCAGATGTTCAGACTATCAGACGATCAGACATTCGGACGTTCAGATGTTGAAACGTTCAAACGTTCAGACGATCAGACGATCAGACGATCAGACGTTCAGACGATCAAACGATCAAACGTTCAGACGTTCAGACGTTCGGATGTTCAGACGTTCAAACGTTCAGACGTTCAGACGTTCAGACGATCAAATGTTCAAACGTTCAGACGTTCACCGCCTCGTGAATGCAGGTGAGCAACAAAATCCTGCAGAAGCTCTTCCCAAGCTGACGGTTGATGTTTTTATGTACGTCTCTCTTCGGTTTGTGGACGTTTTGAAGCCTCCATCTTGTTTTTTTTTGCAACCAGCTATTCAGAATCAGAAACCGTTTATTTGCCAGGAATGTTTACACAAATAAGGATTTTTTTTTTGCCGGAAGGTGCATACATTAGACATGAGACGTTAGACAAGACAAACAACAATCAACAATTAACGACAACAACAGTGCAATGGGTATTAAATTAGTGAGGTATTGGTCCTGATGGAGCGTGAGGTCTTGGTCCTGATGGAGCGTGAGGTCTTGGTCCTGATGGACTGTGAGGTCTTGGTCCTGATGGAGCGTGAGGTCTTGGTCCTGATGGACTGTGAGGTCTTGGTCCTGATGGACCGTGAGGTCTTGGTCCTGATGGACTGTGAGGTCTTGGTCCTGATGGAGCGTGAGGTCTTGGTCCTGATGGACCGTGAGGTCTTGGTCCTGATGGAGCGTGAGGTCTTGGTCCTGATGGACTGTGAGGTCTTGGTCCTGATGGACTGTGAGGTCTTGGTCCTGATGGAGCGTGAGGTCTTGGTCCTGATGGAGCGTGAGGTCTTGGTCCTGATGGAGCGTGAGGTCTTGGTCCTGGTGGACCGTGAGGTCTTGGTCCTGATGGAGCGTGAGGTCTTGGTCCTGATGGAGCGTGAGGTCTTGGTCCTGATGGAGCATGAGGTCTTGGTCCTGATGGACCTCAGCCTCCTGCCAGAGGGAAGGGACTCAAACAGTTTGTGTCCAGGGTGAGAGGGGTCAGCTGCAATCTTCCTAGCTCGCCTCAGAGTCCTGGAGGCGAACAAGTCCTGGAGGGACGGCAGATTGCAGCCAATCACCTCTCAGCAGAGCGGATGATGCGCTGCAGCCTGGCCTTGTCCTTGGCAGTGGCTGCGGTGTGCCAGACGGTAATGGAGGAGCAGAGGATGGACTCAACGATGGCAGTGTAGAAGTGCACCATCATTTTCTTTGGCAGGTTGAATTTCTTCAGCTGCCTCAGGAAGAACATCCTCTGCTGGGCCTTCTTGGTGATGGAGCTGATGTTCAGTTCCCACTTGAGGTCCTGGGTTAGGATGGAGCCCAGGAAGAGGAAGGACTCCACAGCGTCGACAGGGGAGTCACACAGGGTGAGAGGGAGTCACACAGGATGAGAGGGAGTCACACAGGGTGAGAGGGAGTCACACAGGATGAGAGGGAGTCACACAGGGTGATAGGGAATCACACAGGGTGATAGGGGAATCACACAGGGTGATAGTGAGTCACACAGGGCGATAGGGGAGTCACACAGGGTGATAGTGAGTCACACAGGGCGATAGGGAGTCACACAGGGTGATGGAGGCGGGTGGGGCTGCGTTCTTTCTGAAGTCCACAACCATCTCCACTGTCTTCAGAGCGTTGAGCTCCAGGTGGTTCTGGCTGCACCAGGTCTCCAGGTGGTCAGTCTCCCACCTGGCGGACTCGTCCCCACCAGAGATGAGTCCAATGAGGGTGCTGTCATCCGCGAACAGGAAGTGACCATATAGGAGTCGCCCCCTGGTGGTCAAGAGAGATAATGCCGCTTTAACACATGAAGCATAGACTTCTATACAACCAGAGGAGTCACCCCCTGGTGGTCAGGAGAGAGAATGAAGCATATACTTCTATACAACCAGAGGAGTCACCCCCTGGTGGTGAGGAGAGAGAATGAAGCATAGACTTCTATACAACCAGAGGAGTCGCCCCCGGGTGGTGAGGAGAGAACCGGATGTAGAACCAGAGGTTTAAGAGTGTGTGTTGTTCTGGGACAGACTGATCATTTCAAGTCCTTCCACATCTGTAACCTCAACGTGTCTCAAACCACATGAACGGTTTGAATAAACAACACAAACCACAAACTCCAACTGGATGCCAGTTTTTATTGCTTTCAGAGGATCTGCAAAGTTCCTTGTAAAATCCACAAAAACACAGAAACGAGGAGCTTATGTTGGGTCCTTTAACCATTAGGACCCAACACTTTACAGAAGTTTGTCCCTCATCAGCCACCAGACATCACACAGCCCTCACGTGCCTCATAATCTAAAGGGAACCGAGCGGCATGTGTCTCTCCTCCTCCTCCTCCTCTTCCTCATCATTAGCAAGACAAACATGTGGGCGAGAGGAGGAAGGAGACGGTAGAAACACAAGACGTGGGTCTCAGGCTCTAATCTCTATCATGTGGCAGAAACTTCAAACTGAGATGCTGGTGGCAGAGCCGCCCCGTTTCCTCCTCCGTCCTGATGAATGAGGAGCCATGAAAGGACCCATTCTCTGGTTCCCTCGCAGGAACACACCTCCATTCTTCCCTCAGAGCCTCGGCCTCTCTTACATAAAGACTTCAATGAAGCCTCCGGGGTTTAGGGCTTCACCTTGAACATCTCTAAGAATCTGTCTTCACATCATTCCTTCTGTTTCCATGCTTTTCAGTCAAATCATCAACAGAAATGCAGATTTTTTTCTGCAACATATTTGTTAAAACCAGTGTTGATTACCTCACTCCTGATGGAGGACTCTGATGGAGGACTCTGAAGGGGGACTCTGAAGGAGGACTCTGAAGGGGGACTCTGAAGGAGGACTCTGAAGGAGGACTCTGGTGGAGGACTCTGAAGGAGGACTCTGAAGGGGGACTCTGGTGGAGGACTCTGGTGGAGGACTCTGAAGGGGGACTCTGAAGGGGGACTCTGGTGGAGGACTCTGAAGTGGGACTCTGGTGGAGGACTCTGAAGGAGGACTCTGAAGGAGGACTCTGAAGGGGGACTCTGAAGGGGGACTCTGGTGGAGGACTCTGGTGGAGGACTCTGAAGGGGGACTCTGGTGGAGGACTCTGAAGGAGGACTCTGAAGGAGGACTCTGAAGGGGGACTCTGAAGGGGGACTCTGGTGGAGGACTCTGGTGGAGGACTCTGAAGGAGGACTCTGAAGGAGGACTCTGGTGGAGGACTCTGAAGGAGGACTCTGGTGGAGGACTCTGAAGGGGGACTCTGAAGGAGGACTCTGATGGAGGACTCTGGTGGAGGACTCTGAAGGAGGACTCTGAAGGAGGACTCTGAAGGGGGACTCTGAAGGAGGACTCTGAAGGAGGACTCTGAAGGGGGACTCTGGTGGAGGACTCTGATGGAGGACTCTGGTGGAGGACTCTGAAGGAGGACTCTGAAGGAGGACTCTGGTGGAGGACTCTGAAGGGGGACTCTGAAGGAGGACTCTGAAGGAGGACTCTGAAGGAGAACTCTGATGGAGGACTCTGAAGGGGGACTCTGGTGGAGGACTCTGAAGGAGGACTCTGAGGGGGGACTCTGGTGGAGGACTCTGGTGGAGGACTCTGAAGGAGGACTCTGAAGGAGGACTCTGATGGAGGACTCTGGTGGAGGACTCTGAAGGAGGACTCTGGTGGAGGACTCTGAAGGAGGACTCTGATGGAGGACTCTGGTGGAGGACTCTGAAGGAGGACTCTGAAGGAGGACTCTGGTGGAGGACTCTGAAGGAGGACTCTGATGGAGGACTCTGGTGGAGGACTCTGAAGGAGGACTCTGGTGGAGGACTCTGAAGGAGGACTCTGAAGGAGGACTCTGAAGGAGGACTCTGGTGGAGGACTCTGAAGGAGGACTCTGGTGGAGGACTCTGAAGGAGGACTCTGATGGAGGACTCTGGTGGAGGACTCTGAAGGAGGACTCTGGTGGAGGACTCTGAAGGAGGACTCTGAAGGAGGACTCTGGTGGAAGACTCTGAAGGAGGACTCTGAAGGGGGACTCTGAAGGAGGACTCTGGTGGAGGACTCTGAAGGAGGACTCTGGTGGAGGACTCTGAAGGAGGACTCTGATGGAGGACTCTGGTGGAGGACTCTGAAGGAGGACTCTGAAGGAGGACTCTGGTGGAGGACTCTGAAGGAGGACTCTGAAGGAGGACTCTGGTGGAGGACTCTGGTGGAGGACTCTGAAGGAGGACTCTGAAGGAGGACTCTGGTGGAGGACTCTGGTGGAGGACTCTGAAGGAGGACTCTGATGGAGGACTCTGATGGAGGACTCTGAAGGAGGACTCTGGTGGAGGACTCTGAAGGAGGACTCTGAAGGAGGACTCTGGTGGAGGACTCTGGTGGAGGACTCTGAAGGAGGACTCTGATGGAGGACTCTGATGGAGGACTCTGAAGGAGGACTCTGGTGGAGGACTCTGAAGGAGGACTCTGAAGGAGGACTCTGGTGGAGGACTCTGGTGGAGGACTCTGAAGGAGGACTCTGAAGGAGGACTCTGGTGGAGGACTCTGAAGGAGGACTCTGGTGGAGGACTCTGGTGGAGGACTCTGATGGAGGACTCTGAAGGAGGACTCTGGTGGAGGACTCTGAAGGAGGACTCTGGTGGAGGACTCTGGTGGAGGACTCTGGTGGAGGACTCTGAAGGAGGACTCTGAAGGGGGACTCTGAAGGAGGACTCTGAAGGGGGACTCTGAAGGAGGACTCTGGTGGAGGACTCTGAAGGAGGACTCTGAAGGAGGACTCTGGTGGAGGACTCTGAAGGAGGACTCTGAAGGAGGACTCTGATGGAGGACTCTGATGGAGGACTCTCCGGTCTCTCCGGTCTCTCCGGTCTCTCCGGTCTCTCCGGTCTCTCTGGTCTCTCCGGTCTCTCCGGTCTCTCCGGTCTCTCCGGTCTCTCTGGTCTCTCTGGTCTCTTTGGTCTCTCTGTTCTCTCTGGTCTCTCCGGTCTCTTTGGTCTATCTGGTCTTTCTGGTCTCTCTGGTCTCTCCGGTCTCTTTGGTCTATCTGGTCTCTCCGGTCTCTCCGGTCTCTCCGGTCTCTCTGGTCTCTCCGGTCTTTCTGGTCTTTCTGGTCTATCTGGTCTCTCTGGTCTCTCTGGTCTCTCTGGTCTCTCTGGTCTCTCCGGTCTTTCTGGTCTATCTGGTCTATCTGGTCTCTCCGGTCTCTCCGGTCTCTCCGGTCTCTCTGGTCTCTCTGGTCTCTCCGGTCTTTCTGGTCTCTCTGGTCTCTCTGGTCTCTCCGGTCTCTCCGGTCTCTCCGGTCTCTCCGGTCTCTCTGGTCTCTCCGGTCTTTCCGGTCTATCTGGTCTCTCTGGTCTCTCTGGTCTCTCCGGTCTTTCCGGTCTCTCTGGTCTCTCCGGTCTCTCTGGTCTCTCTGGTCTCTCTGGTCTCTCCGGTCTCTCTGGTCTCTCCGGTCTCTCTGGTCTCTCTGGTCTCTCTGGTCTCTTTGTGTACTACAGTGGGATAAAGGAGTCCACTGTCCAGACCTGCTTCACCACAACCTCCTGTCTGTCAGCGCCTCGGCATCACGGTGATGGACAGGCAGCGGGGGGAAGGAAAGGAGGAAAGGAGCAGAAAAGATGATACAGATATTAATTATTCAACAGAAGGAGAATGTCAGACAAGGAAAAGGTCTGAGGATGAAAGTCATGTCCAAGGAAAGAGAGCAGAGAGAGGACACGAGGACCCAAGGAGACAACTGATGTCTCCTAGTGCCTGACGTGAGGACACGAGGAGACAACTAATGTCTCCTAACACAAGGTGGCATCAGTAGTCTGATGTTAGGACACAAGGAGACATCAGTAATCTGATGTTAGGACACAAGGAGACATCAGTAATCTGATGTTAGGACACAAGGAGACATCAGTAGTCTGATATTAGGACACAAGGAGACATCAGTAGTCTGACGTTAGGACACAAGGAGACAAGGATACATCAGTAGTCTGATGTTAGGACACAAGGAGACATCAGTAGTCTGATATTAGGACACAAGGAGACATCAGTAGTCTGACGTTAGGACACAAGGAGACAAGGATACATCAGTAGTCTGATGTTAGGACACAAGGAGACAAGGAGACATCAGTAGTCTGACGTTAGGACACAAGGAGACAAGGAGACATCAGTAGTCTGATGTTAGGAGACAAGGAGACAAGGAGACATCAGTAGTCTGTCATTAGGAGACAAGGAGACAAGGAGACATCAGTAGTCTATCATTAGGAGACAAGGAGACATCAGTAGTCTGACGTTAGGACACAAGGAGACAAGGAGACATCAGTAGTCTGACGTTAGGACACAAGGAGACAAGGAGACATCAGTAGTCTGATATTAGGACACAAGGAGACAAGGAGACATCAGTAGTCTGACGTTAGGACACAAGGAGACAAGGAGACATCAGTAGTCTGACGTTAGGACACAAGGAGACAAGGAGACATCAGTAGTCTGATATTAGGACACAAGGAGACAAGGAGACATCAGTAGTCTGCTGACAGAAGCTCTCAGGGAGGAATCTGAGCAGAATGATAATTATCAGAAGCTAACGGAGCATGTGAGGAATGGGAGGAATGCTAATGATGGTGGATTACACACAGGAGGAGGAGGAGGAGGAGGAAGAGGAGGAGGAGGAGGAGGAGGAGGAGGAGGAGGAGGAGGAAGAGGAGCAAGAGGAGGAGGAGGAAGAGGAGGAGGAAGAGGAGCAAGAGGAGGAGGAGGAAGAGGAGGAGGAAGAGGAGCAAGAGGAGGAGGAGGGGGAGGAGGAGGAGGAAGAGGAGGAGGAAGAGGAGCAAGAGGAGGAGGAGGAGGAGGAGGAAGAGGAGCAAGAGGAGGAGGAGGGGGAGGAAGACGAAGAGGAGAGGTGTATGGTAAATGATAAACTGGTATAACGCTTTTTCTAGTCTTCCAACCACTCAAACGCTTCATCTCTACTTGTCATCATTTGCTCATTTATACACTGATGGGAGGAGCTACCATGATGGGAGGGGACGTGTGTGTGTGTGTGTGTGTGTGTGTGTGTGTGTGTGTGTGTGTGTGTGTGTGTGTGTGTGTGTGTGTGTGTGTGTGTGTGTGTGTGTGTGTGTGTGTGTGTGTGTGTGTGTTCAGAGGAAGTTACCCCAGATACCCAGAGAGTCCCAGGTCATCTGGAGAGCAGAAAGTATTTACGATGCTTGTGAACGCCTCGTGTCGCAGAGTTTTACGAGCTGACAGCAAATATGGTCAAACAGGTCTGAACCAGCCCACGATCTGGATCACCTGGTCCATACCAGTGAGGCCGTTAGCCAGCGGACAGGGCTAGCGGACAGGCTAGCGGACAGAGGACAGGCTAGCAGACAGAGGACAGGCTAGCAGACAGGCTAGCGGACAGAGGACAGGCTAGGGACAGGCTAGCGGACAGGCTAGCGGACAGAGGACAGGCTAGGGACAGGCTAGCGGACAGAGGACAGGCTAGGGGACAGGCTAGCGGACAGGCTAGGGGACAGGCTAGGGGACAGGCTAGCGGACAGGCTAGGGGACAGGCTAGCGGACAGGCTAGCGGACGAGGACAGGCTAGCAGACAGAGGACAGGCTAGCAGACAGGCTAGCGGACAGAGGACAGGCTAGCGGACAGGCTAGCGGACAGAGGACAGGCTAGAGGACAGAGGACAGGCTAGAGGACAGGCTAGCGGACAGAGGACAGGCTAGCGGACAGAGGACAGGCTAGCGGACAGAGGACAGGCTAGCAGACAGGTTAGCGGACAGGCTAGCGGACAGGTTAGCGGACAGGCTAGCGGACAGGTTAGCGGACAGGTTAGGGGACAGGCTAGAGGACAGGCTAGCGGACAGGTTAGCGGACAGGTTAGCGGACAGGCTAGAGGACAGGTTAGCGGACAGGTTAGCGGACAGGCTAGCGGACAGGTTAGTGGACAGGCTAGCGGACAGGCTAGGGGGCAGGCTAGCGGGCAGGCTAGCGGACAGGCTAGCTGACCCCCTCCCCCGCAACAGCGCAGAGTCACGTCCTCCTCGTTGTCTCCTCTAAATGCTTCAAGCGTCCTGCTGCGTGTCTCATGCGGTCCACTCACCACATAAATCACCGCAAGCTAATCCGAGAGTCAAGGTAGCTTCTAGCTTGTAGCTTCTTTTTCTTTTTGGGTTTAAAGGCGGATTTATCCAACAAAAAGTGCATTACCGCCACCTACTGGCGCTGCATCACAGCACATGATAATGGTCACGCTGTGGCGAAACACACTTCCATAATGCTAGCAGGCATCTTCATATGGTTTAACCCGCTCTCGATTCTATAGAGAAACAGAGGTGAAATGTGATTGGATGAGAAGACCCTTAACAAGCAGCCATGCAATGTGCAATGAGAAAATAAGCTAATAGTTAAAAATAATTATAATACATATCGTGTATTTGTGAAGAATAATTAAATTATAAAATAGCTATAACTTTTAATTATATGAAAAAAATGAATTATAGATTTTTTTTAATTTAAACTTAGTGATTCTGTTTAGGGCAGCAGAGAAGGCTTAGCAGGCCCTGACGGCCACCACTAGGGGAACCTCATCAGGTTGTTTTGGTGCTAGTGGAACCGAATAATAATAATAATAATAATAATAATAATAATAATAATACAGTTTTTATTTGTGTAAAACATCTCATCAAACAACTGAGAGGGGTGTGTGTGTGTGTGTGTGTGTGTGTGTGTGTGTGTGTGTGTGTGTGTGTGTGTGTGTGTGTGTGTGTGTGTGTGTGTGTGGGTGTGTGTGTGTGTGTGTGTGTGTGTGTGTGTGTGTGTGGGTGTGTCCTCCCAGAGGTCCTAAGGTTCAGAAGTTCACAGGTTGGCAGGAGGATGTGAAGGTCGGTAAACTCCACTGCAGGTCAACAGTCATGAAAACACACAAATTACAACACACACACACACACACACACACACACACACACACACACACACCTGCCTGTCGGAGGTTTAGCTCACATGACCACCCTGATGCTGCTCATCAGCATGAACTTTGACTTCAAACAGACTTGACACTCGTTTTATTCTATCTTTAAAATATGGATTATTATATCAACATCTATATCAAAGGCTGCAAACCTCAAGAGCAACTAAACTAGATCCTCTGCATTCATACATCCAACGTACTTAAAAAAAACTAAACTAGATCCTCTGCATTCATACATCCAACGTACTTAAAAAAAACTAAACTAGATCCTCTGCATTCATACATCCAACGTACTTAAAAAAAACTAAACTAGATCCTCTGCATTCATACATCCAACGTATTTAAAAAGCGGTTCTAGTTGGACGTTTGGTAGTGACTTAGTCTCATTCATGTTCAAGAGCTTCCTGCGTTGTGTCGGAGCAGCAGTCTGCCCATCAAACCACATGAGTATTCCTCTATCCCATCATCTCATGACTCATGGGGTCCAGTGGTGCTGGTTCTGGATCCTGGTTTGGTCCCAGTGGACCCTGTGGCTCCTGGTCTGGTCCCAGTGGACCCTGTGGCTCCTGGTTTGGTCTCAGTGGACCCTGTGGCTCCAGGGCCCTGTTTCTCATACCTGGCTTACTGAGTTAGCGGGCTAATTGTCAGGATAAGATGACGTAGGTCTGGCTTATTCAGTTTCTCGAATCAAGCTTAGATAAATCACCATAGCAACACAGCCAAAAATGTAAACCTGCTCCCGGGCAGGCTAACTGAAATTCACTGGATAAGCTGGCCACTCCCACCGGACAAAAAAGGCAGCTCACTTCCTCATTGATGAAGGAGCGATATTAGTTATATTAGTTTTATAGGGAGAGAGTTCTTTGAGATCGCCAAGATCCGTCCTCACGTCATCATGACTTCCTGTACGTTCTCACATCCTCATGACTTCCTGTACGTCCTCACATCCTCATGACTTCCTGTACGTTCTCACATCATCATGACTTCCTGTACGTTCTCACATCCTCATGACTTCATGTACGTCCTCACATCCTCATGACTTCCTGTACGTCCTCACATCCTCATGACTTCCTGTACGTCCTCACATCCTCATGACTTCCTGTACGTTCTCACATCCTCATGACTTCCTGTACGTTCTCACATCCTCATGACTTCCTGTACGTCCTCACATCATCATGACTTCCTGTACGTCCTCACATCCTCATGACTTCCTGTACGTTCTCACATCCTCATGACTTCCTGTACGTCCTCACATCATCATGACTTCCTGTACGTCCTCACATCCTCATGACTTCCTGTACGTTCTCACATCATCATGACTTCCTGTACGTCCTCACATCCTCATGACTTCCTGTACGTTCTCACATCCTCATGACTTCCTGTACGTTCTCACATCCTCATGACTTCCTGTACGTTCTCACATCCTCATGACTTCCTGTACGTCCTCACATCCTCATGACTTCCTGTACGTTCTCACATCCTCATGACTTCCTGTACGTTCTCACATCCTCATGACTTCCTGTACGTTCTCACATCCTCATGACTTCCTGTACGTCCTCACATCATCATGACTTCCTGTACGTCCTCACATCCTCATGACTTCCTGTACGTTCTCACATCCTCATGACTTCCTGTACGTCCTCACATCCTCATGACTTCCTGTACGTTCTCACATCCTCATGACTTCCTGTACGTCCTCACATCCTCATGACTTCCTGTACGTTCTCACATCCTCATGACTTCCTGTACGTCCTCACATCCTCATGACTTCCTGTACGTCCTCACATCCTCATGACTTCCTGTACGTTCTCACATCCTCATGACTTCCTGTACGTCCTCACATCCTCATGACTTCCTGTACGTCCTCACATCCTCATGACTTCCTGTACGTCCTCACATCCTCATGACTTCCTGTACGTCCTCACATCCTCATGACTTCCTGTACGTCCTCACATCATCATGACTTCCTGTACGTCCTCACATCCTCATGACTTCCTGTACGTCCTCACATCCTCATGACTTCCTGTACGTCCTCACATCCTCATGACTTCCTGTACGTCCTCACATCCTCATGACTTCCTGTACGTTCTCACATCCTCATGACTTCCTGTCCGTCCTCACATCCTCATGACTTCCTGTACGTCCTCACATCCTCATGACTTCCTGTACGTCCTCACATCCTCATGACTTCCTGTACGTTCTCACATCCTCATGACTTCCTGTACGTCCTCACATCCTCATGACTTCCTGTACGTCCTCACATCCTCATGACTTCCTGTACGTTCTCACATCCTCATGACTTCCTGTCCGTCCTCACATCCTCATGACTTCCTGTACGTCCTCACATCCTCATGACTTCCTGTACGTCCTCACATCCTCATGACTTCCTGTACGTTCTCACATCCTCATGACTTCCTGTACGTTCTCACATCCTCATGACTTCCTGTACGTCCTCACATCCTCATGACTTCCTGTACGTCCTCACATCCTCATGACTTCCTGTACGTCCTCACATCCTCATGACTTCCTGTACGTTCTCACATCCTCATGACTTCCTGTACGTCCTCACATCCTCATGACTTCCTGTACGTCCTCACATCCTCATGACTTCCTGTACGTTCTCACATCCTCATGACTTCCTGTACGTTCTCACATCCTCATGACTTCCTGTACGTCCTCACATCAGGATGACTTCCTGTACGTCCTCACATCCTCATGACTTCCTGTACGTCCTCACATCCTCATGACTTCCTGTACGTCCTCACATCCTCATGACTTCCTGTACGTTCTCACATCCTCATGACTTCCTGTACGTTCTCACATCCTCATGACTTCCTGTACGTCCTCACATCCTCATGACTTCCTGTACGTCCTCACATCCTCATGACTTCCTGTACGTCCTCACATCCTCATGACTTCCTGTACGTCCTCACATCATCATGACTTCCTGTACGTTCTCACATCCTCATGACTTCCTGTACGTTCTCACATCCTCATGACTTCCTGTACGTCCTCACATCCTCATGACTTCCTGTACGTCCTCACATCCTCATGACTTCCTGTACGTCCTCACATCCTCATGACTTCCTGTACGTCCTCACATCATCATGACTTCCTGTACGTCCTCACATCATCATGACTTCCTGTACGTTCTCACATCCTCATGACTTCCTGTACGTCCTCACATCCTCATGACTTCCTGTACGTTCTCACATCCTCATGACTTCCTGTACGTCCTCACATCCTCATGACTTCCTGTACGTTCTCACATCCTCATGACTTCCTGTACGTCCTCACATCCTCATGACTTCCTGTACGTCCTCACATCCTCATGACTTCCTGTACGTCCTCACATCCTCATGACTTCCTGTACGTCCTCACATCATCATGACTTCCTGTACGTCCTCACATCCTCATGACTTCCTGTACGTCCTCACATCCTCATGACTTCCTGTACGTCCTCACATCCTCATGACTTCCTGTACGTCCTCACATCCTCATGACTTCCTGTACGTTCTCACATCCTCATGACTTCCTGTCCGTCCTCACATCCTCATGACTTCCTGTACGTCCTCACATCCTCATGACTTCCTGTACGTCCTCACATCCTCATGACTTCCTGTACGTTCTCACATCCTCATGACTTCCTGTACGTCCTCACATCCTCATGACTTCCTGTACGTCCTCACATCCTCATGACTTCCTGTACGTTCTCACATCCTCATGACTTCCTGTCCGTCCTCACATCCTCATGACTTCCTGTACGTCCTCACATCCTCATGACTTCCTGTACGTTCTCACATCCTCATGACTTCCTGTACGTTCTCACATCCTCATGACTTCCTGTACGTCCTCACATCCTCATGACTTCCTGTACGTCCTCACATCCTCATGACTTCCTGTACGTCCTCACATCCTCATGACTTCCTGTACGTTCTCACATCCTCATGACTTCCTGTACGTCCTCACATCCTCATGACTTCCTGTACGTCCTCACATCCTCATGACTTCCTGTACGTTCTCACATCCTCATGACTTCCTGTACGTTCTCACATCCTCATGACTTCCTGTACGTCCTCACATCAGGATGACTTCCTGTACGTCCTCACATCCTCATGACTTCCTGTACGTCCTCACATCCTCATGACTTCCTGTACGTCCTCACATCCTCATGACTTCCTGTACGTTCTCACATCCTCATGACTTCCTGTACGTTCTCACATCCTCATGACTTCCTGTACGTCCTCACATCCTCATGACTTCCTGTACGTCCTCACATCCTCATGACTTCCTGTACGTCCTCACATCCTCATGACTTCCTGTACGTCCTCACATCATCATGACTTCCTGTACGTTCTCACATCCTCATGACTTCCTGTACGTTCTCACATCCTCATGACTTCCTGTACGTCCTCACATCCTCATGACTTCCTGTACGTCCTCACATCCTCATGACTTCCTGTACGTCCTCACATCCTCATGACTTCCTGTACGTCCTCACATCATCATGACTTCCTGTACGTCCTCACATCATCATGACTTCCTGTACGTTCTCACATCCTCATGACTTCCTGTACGTCCTCACATCCTCATGACTTCCTGTACGTTCTCACATCCTCATGACTTCCTGTACGTCCTCACATCCTCATGACTTCCTGTACGTTCTCACATCCTCATGACTTCCTGTACGTCCTCACATCCTCATGACTTCCTGTACGTCCTCACATCCTCATGACTTCCTGTACGTCCTCACATCATCATGACTTCCTGTACGTCCTCACATCCTCATGACTTCCTGTACGTCCTCACATCCTCATGACTTCCTGTCCGTCCTCACATCCTCATGACTTCCTGTACGTCCTCACATCCTCATGACTTCCTGTACGTCCTCACATCCTCATGACTTCCTGTACGCGGCGCTATAGATTCAAGGAATCATTTATTTACGAGAGCTTCTGAGCCGCGGACACTGATCACCACAGACGCAGCCGATCGCCCGTCTCACAGACAGAGACTCTCACCCGCTGCATGCTGCGCTGTTCTTAAGTTTATTTAGCGCTTAAGAAACTTATGGATGTGTTGAAAGCTCTCATAATTATATGACAGTGTTATTAGTACACCATTCATATCATTATTGTAGAACATGATTAAGGTGGACTCATGATAAGAATACAGAGAATCACACACAATTTCTTTTCACTGCTTCAATTGATTGAATTTCTGATTATGAATAATACATATATACTGATCCGCCCATACACATATTCAAACTCCTAGTTATATAGAAATATACACATACATGTATATACATATAGTACATGATTCATACGCGCATACAGTACATATATCCTCATAAGTATATATTTATTCGTAAATATAATCTGATTGATCTGGGTGATGAAGCACTTAAAATTTGCCGATACATTTTCCCAACACTGACATTTAACTTGTCTGATATATTTGCGGCGCTTATGTCTCAGCGGGGGCGGAGTTAAGCTGCGTTCACGGCAACAATGTTACAAAAACGTTGGAATATTCACAACGCGTTTGCTGTGAATGATTAAGGTATTGACTTCCTCATATATTTCTTCCTCATCGGAGAAATAAAAAGAGGTTCCTCTGAGTTTATTTTCCATTGTACTGTTAGAAGATCGTGGTGTCAGTGCTCCATTATTATCCCTTCTGAAGAGGAACGGACACGCGCATTTATCCAGAGGATTGACGTCTGGCTAGAATTAACGAGACCGTTTCAGCGCGGATCAGCCGTGAAGAAACCCAGATAGCCTGATGTCAATCATCTCGCTAATTTAAGCTGGAGATTAGGACATTTGCCTGACTTTGTTTAGCCAGGTACGAAAAATAGGGCCCTGGTCTGGTCCCAGTGGAGGAGTCTGACCCTGTGGCTACTGGTCTGGTCCCAGTGGACCCTGTGGCTCTTGGTCTGGTCCCAGTGGACCCTGTGGCTCTTGGTTTGGTCCCAGTGGAGGGTCTGACCCTGTGGCTACTGGTTTGGTCCCAGTGGACCCTGTGGCTCCTGGTCTGGTCCCAGTGGAGGGTCTGACCCTGTGGGTCATAAAGGACTTGTAGCACCTGGCCCATAAAGGGGTCCGGGCCCTTGTGGAACCAGACCTGCAGGTTGTTACCGTTCGTGGTCTCTTCACCCTGAAGACGTTAGACCTGGTCTCTGTGTGGTCTTGTGAGGCTCTTCCCGGTTGCGTTGTGTCTCTTTTGTCGGTGAAGGCCCAGGGGCCCCTGCCGTTTGGCCCCTGGGCCTGTTCTGTCATCTGGGCTTGAGTTCTTGTTTCAAGGTCTCATAAACCAGAGAAGTGTAGCGTTCCAGCGGTCATGACCTCCCTGACCTCACAGTGAACGAGTGGTTGTTTTGAAGGGAGGCCCTTGGAGGACCTGGAGGGGTTCCTGGAGGCCCTGGAGGGGTCCCTGGAGGACCTGGAGGGGTCCCTGGACCCCCAAAGCTCCACAACACATTGCTGCTCGTACCGTTGTGTTTTTATAGAAAGGAAACGTGCAGAGATGAGAAGTCATTTGTAGAAGCTCTGTTCTCAGTAACACGGCGCCCTCTGCTGGCCTGGACCTGAAACTAAAACTGAACTGGACTGGACCTGAACCTGAACCTGAACCTGGACCTGGACCTGGACCTGGACCTGGACCTGGACCTGGACTACTCTGGAAGACCTCGATACAGCCCAGTCGGGCTGCTGATCAGTCAGACCTTTTCTTCTGCCTTATACTTTATGGAATGTAAACACTGATATTAGGCCACTTTATTAGGTACGCCTAGGAGCCGCTCTGTACACTGGACCATCCTCATAATACTTGAGTTACATGTTACATACATGATCCATTATGAAGGGGGACATGCTTCAAACAAATATATAGAGGGGTTTATTAGGGTTAATACAATAAAATAAAGTATTTTACAGGGAAAAAGGTTGAGAACCACTGTACTAGTAGCAGAGTCAGTAGTAGTATAATACTACTGACTCTACTACTACCTACTCTACACTGTGTGTATCAGTGTGTGTGTGTGTGTGTGTGTGTGTGTGTGTGTGTGTGTGTGTGTGTGTGTGTGTGTGTGTGTGTGTGTGTGTGTGTGTGTGTGTGTGTGTGTGTGTGTGTGTGTGTGTGTGTGTACTCAATACCGTAGATCAATTTCTCATATGTGAATATTCGGATATGAGAACATTCAAATACCTCCTACATTCAACTTTATTTGATTATATATTTATATACCTATAGATATATATAGATAAATATATATATATGTAAAAAATATATCTATATGTTGTAAAAATATATATCTTTTTGTATAAATATATATATATATATATATATATATATATATATATATATATATATATATAATATCAGAAACCGTTTATTTGCCAGGAATGTTTACACAAACGAGGAATTGTTCATGGCGGAAGATGCATAAACATTAGACGAGACAAACAACAGTGTATTATATAATATAATATTTTGTTTCTTTGAGGAGAGTTTCTAAATTGAAATGTAATCTGTCCCACAAAAAGTAAAACATATTATAAAGTCATCCTTAGAATATGGCGCATGTAAAAAAAACATGCGCCATGTTTGCATTTTAATAATTATTTATTAATAATTGTGAAAAAATTTCACAGGCAGGAGACTTTTTGTCAACATGAGAAGAAAAGCAGCAAACAACAAACAGAACAATAAATAGTTTAATGTGTGATATTAATTATGAAACAATCCCGTCTGCGTTATGGTTCCAGGTTAAAGGGATCTGTCACTTCTATCAGTAATATCATAAGATAATATAAATATTGTACTTTACATCACTGTATGCAGCGACGCGTCCCTTTAATGCAGCGACCTGTCCCTTTAATGCAGCGACGCGTCCCTTCAATGCAGCGACCTGTCCCTTTAATGCAGCGACGCGTCCCTTCAATGCAGCGACGCGTCCCTTTAATGCAGCGACCTGTCCCTTTAATGCAGCGACGCGTCCCTTCAATGCGTCCCTTTAATGCAGCGACGCGTCCCTTTAATGCAGCGACCTGTCCCTTTAATGCAGCGACGCGTCCCTTTAATGCAGCGACGCGTCCCTTTAATGCAGCGACCTGTCCCTTTAATGCAGCGACGCGTCCCTTTAATGCAGCGACGCGTCCCTTTAATGCAGCAACATGTCCCTTTAATGCAGCGACGCGTCCCTTTAATGCAGCGACCTGTCCCTTTAATGCAGCGACGCGTCCCTTCAATGCGTCCCTTTAATGCGTTCCTTTAATGCAGCGACCTGTCCCTTTAATGCAGCGACCTGTCCCTTTAATGCAGCGACGCGTCCCTTTAATGCAGCGACGCGTCCCTTCAATGCGTCCCTTTAATGCAGCAACATGTCCCTTTAATGCAGCAACATGTCCCTTTAATGCAGTGACGCGTCCCTTTAATGCAGCAACATGTCCCTTTAATGCAGCAACATGTCCCTTTAATGCAGCAACATGTCCCTTTAATGCAGTGACGCGTCCCTTTAATGCAGCAACATGTCCCTTTAATGCAGCAACATGTCCCTTTAATGCAGCGACGCGTCCCTTTAATGCAGCAACATGTCCCTTTAATGTAGCAACATGTCCCTTTAATGCAGTGACGCGTCCCTTTAATGCAGCAACATGTCCCTTTAATGCAGCAACATGTCCCTTTAATGCAGCAACATGTCCCTTTAATGCAGCGACGCGTCCCTTTAATGCAGCAACATGTCCCTTTAATGCAGCAACATGTCCCTTTAATGCAGCGACGCGTCCCTTTAATGCAGCAACATGTCCCTTTAATGCAGCAACATGTCCCTTTAATGCAGCAACATGTCCCTTTAATGCAGCGACGCGTCCCTTTAATGCAGCAACATGTCCCTTTAATGCAGCAACATGTCCCTTTAATGCAGCAACATGTCCCTTTAATGCAGCGACGCGTCCCTTTAATGCAGCAACATGTCCCTTTAATGCAGCAACATGTCCCTTTAATGCAGCAACATGTCCCTTTAATGCAGCGACATGTCCCTTTAATGCAGCGACGCGTCCCTTTAATGCAGCAACATGTCCCTTTAATGCAGCGACGCGTCCCTTTAATGCAGCGACATGTCCCTTTAATGCAGCGACATGTCCCTTTAATGCAGCGACGCGTCCCTTTAATGCAGCGACGCGTCCCTTTAATGCAGCGACGCGTCCCTTTAATGCAGCGACATGTCCCTTTAATGCAGCGACGCGTCCCTTTAATGCAGCGACGCGTCCCTTTAATGCAGCGACGCGTCCCTTTAATGCAGCGACGCGTCCCTTTAATGCAGCGACATGTCCCTTTAATGCAGCGACATGTCCCTTTAATGCAGCGACGCGTCCCTTTAATGCAGCGACGCGTCCCTTTAATGCAGCGACGCGTCCCTTTAATGCAGCGACATGTCCCTTTAATGCAGCGACGCGTCCCTTTAATGCAGCGACGCGTCCCTTTAATGCAGCGACGCGTCCCTTTAATGCAGCGACGCGTCCCTTTAATGCAGCGACGCGTCCCTTTAATGCAGCGACATGTCCCTTTAATGCAGCGACATGTCCCTTTAATGCAGCGACGCGTCCCTTTAATGCAGCGACGCGTCCCTTTAATGCAGTGACGCGTCCCTTTAATGCAGCAACATGTCCCTTTAATGCAGCAACATGTCCCTTTAATGCAGCAACATGTCCCTTTAATGCAGCGACGCGTCCCTTTAATGCAGCAACATGTCCCTTTAATGCAGCAACATGTCCCTTTAATGCAGCAACATGTCCCTTTAATGCAGCGACGCGTCCCTTTAATGCAGCAACATGTCCCTTTAATGCAGCAACATGTCCCTTTAATGCAGCAACATGTCCCTTTAATGCAGCGACGCGTCCCTTTAATGCAGCAACATGTCCCTTTAATGCAGCAACATGTCCCTTTAATGCAGCAACATGTCCCTTTAATGCAGCGACGCGTCCCTTTAATGCAGCAACATGTCCCTTTAATGCAGCAACATGTCCCTTTAATGCAGCAACATGTCCCTTTAATGCAGCGACATGTCCCTTTAATGCAGCGACGCGTCCCTTTAATGCAGCAACATGTCCCTTTAATGCAGCGACGCGTCCCTTTAATGCAGCGACATGTCCCTTTAATGCAGCGACATGTCCCTTTAATGCAGCGACGCGTCCCTTTAATGCAGCGACGCGTCCCTTTAATGCAGCGACGCGTCCCTTTAATGCAGCGACATGTCCCTTTAATGCAGCGACGCGTCCCTTTAATGCAGCGACGCGTCCCTTTAATGCAGCGACGCGTCCCTTTAATGCAGCGACGTGTCCCTTTAATGCAGCGACATGTCCCTTTAATGCAGCGACATGTCCCTTTAATGCAGCGACATGTCCCTTTAATGCAGCTACATGTCCCTTTAATGCTTGATTCATGTGTAAATGTTACTTTCATCGTCAGATAAAGATTCACACGTCACAAACACACAGATACACATATTTTTATTTTTTTCCATAAACTTTTAGTGAATGGTTCATTCCGCTCTCTTAAAGCGATACGTCACCCGGATGTAATCTTTATTTTCCTCTCATAAATTAGTCTTCACGCTTTTATTTTGAAGGCTGAAAAAGTCTCCGTCCTGCTTCCTTCAACTTCAGAGAAGCATCGCTTCATTATGAAATGAGACGGAATATTAAAATAAAAAGAGCAGACATGTTCATACATTAGTGTTTCCAAGGCGACCGTTACACCATGTGACGACAGATATTATGGTATTGCGTAACGCCGACACCAACGTGTACATTCATTGAGTCTCTGAGTAAATGCTACTGTGTG
>JBAMJR010000256.1:117500-137500 GCA_038501785.1 Myoxocephalus aenaeus | reverse complement strand
GTGTGTGTGTGTGTGTGTGTGTGTGTGGACTGCGCATGCGCAGTAGCAGCCTGTGGTTCTCTGCCGGTGTCTGAGAGTGACGTCATCAGGAGGGGTATTCATAAATTAATAAGATGAACATTTATTGATTCAGCACAAATAATAACGAGAGATAAATCAACTTTACAGGACCCGACATAGTGAATATCTAATTATGATATAATATGAGTTATAATGTATTGACATATAAAGTAATACATAGTAAAGTACAGCAGAATACCAAATATATAATAATAGTGTATTATAATATATATAGGCCTATTAAAAAACGGAATAGTGTAATAAATAAATAAATCTTTTAATATTTCCTCTGCTGTGTGACGTTAGTAAAGAATAATAAATACACATTTTTAATATACATTAAAATCTCTAAAAGGATCTATAAACTCAGTGTTTTAAGAAAATGTGAATACAATATTCAATTCAGTTTATTTCATAAAGCTCAGAATCACCACATTAAATACATAAACACACCATTGACGTCGTCCCCCAGCCATCCCATAATTATGTCTCATCAGCACAGCCATGATGTTCATGTTCTCATAGATATTATTATGTCTCATAAACATAACCATGATGTTCATGTTCTCATAGATATTATTATTATGTCTCATAAACACAGCCATGATGTTCATGTTCTCATAGATATTATTATGTCTCATAAACATAACCATGATGTTCATGTTCTCATAGATATTATTATTATGTCTCATAAACATAACCATGATGTTCATGTTCTCATAGATATTATTATTATGTCTCATAAACATAACCATGATGTTCATGTTATCATAGATATTATTATTATGTCTCATAAACACAGCCATGATGTTCATGTTCTCATAGATATTATTATTATGTCTCATAAACACAACCATGATGTTCATGTTCTCATAGATATTATTATTATGTCTCATAAACACAGCCATGATGTTCATGTTCTCATAGATATTATTATGTCTCATAAACATAACCATGATGTTCATGTTCTCATAGATATTATTATTATGTCTCATAAACATAACCATGATGTTCATGTTCTCATAGATATTATTATTATGTCTCATAAACATAACCATGATGTTCATGTTATCATAGATATTATTATTATGTCTCATAAACACAGCCATGATGTTCATGTTCTCATAGATATTATTATTATGTCTCATAAACACAACCATGATGTTCATGTTCTCATAGATATTATTATTATGTCTCATAAACACAGCCATGATGTTCATGTTCTCATAGATATTATTATGTCTCATAAACATAACCATGATGTTCATGTTCTCATAGATATTATTATGTCTCATAAACATAACCATGATGTTCATGTTCTCATAGATATTATTATTATGTCTCATAAACACAGCCATGATGTTCATGTTCTCATAGATATTATTATGTCTCATAAGCACAGCCATGATGTTCATATTCTCATAGATATTATTATTATGTCTCATAAACATAACCATGATGTTCATGTTCTCATAGATATTATTATTATGTCTCATAAACATAACCATGATGTTCATGTTCTCATAGATATTATTATTATGTCTCATAAACACAGCCATGATGTTCATGTTCTCATAGATATTATTATGTCTCATAAACACAGTCATGATGTTCATGTTCTCATAGATATTATTATTATGTCTCATAAACACAGCCATGATGTTCATGTTCTCATAGATATTATTATGTCTCATAAACACAGCCATGATGTTCATATTCTCATAGATATTATTATTATGTCTCATAAACACAGTCATGATGTTCATGTTCTCATAGATATTATTATTATGTCTCATAAACATAACCATGATGTTCATGTTCTCATAGATATTATTATTATGTCTCATAAGCACAGTCATGATGTTCATGTTCTCATAGATATTATTATTATGTCTCATAAGCACAGCCATGATGTTCATGTTCTCATAGATATTATTATGTCTCATAAGCACAGCCATGATGTTCATGTTCTCATAGATATTATTATTATGTCTCATAAGCACAGTCATGATGTTCATGTTCTCATAGATATTATTATGTCTCATAAACACAGTCATGATGTTCATGTTCTCATAGATATTATTATTATGTCTCATAAACACAACCATGATGTTCATGTTCTCATAGATATTATTATTATGTCTCATAAGCACAGTCATGATGTTCATGTTCTCATAGATATTATTATGTCTCATAAACACAGTCATGATGTTCATGTTCTCATAGATATTATTATTATGTCTCATAAACACAACCATGATGTTCATGTTCTCATAGATATTATTATTATGTCTCATAAGCACAGTCATGATGTTCATGTTCTCATAGATATTATTATGTCTCATAAGCACAGTCATGATGTTCATGTTCTCATAGATATTATTATGTCTCATAAGCACAGCCATGATGTTCATATTCTCATAGATATTATTATGTCTCATAAACACAACCATGATGTTCATGTTCTCATAGATATTATTATTATGTCTCATAAGCACAGTCATGATGTTCATGTTCTCATAGATATTATTATTATGTCTCATCAGCACAGTCATGATGTTCATGTTCTCATAGATATTATTATTATGTCTCATAAACATAACCATGATGTTCATGTTCTCATAGATATTATTATGTCTCATAAACATAACCATGATGTTCATGTTCTCATAGATATTATTATTATGTCTCATAAACATAACCATGATGTTCATGTTCTCATATATATTATTATGTCTCATAAACATAACCATGATGTTCATGTTCTCATAGATATTATTATTATGTCTCATCAGCACAGTCATGATGTTCATGTTCTCATAGATATTATTATGTCTCATAAACATAACCATGATGTTCATGTTCTCATAGATATTATTATGTCTCATAAACACAGCCATGATGTTCATGTTCTCATAGATATTATTATTATGTCTCATAAACACAACCATGATGTTCATGTTCTCATAGATATTATTATTATGTCTCATAAACACAGTCATGATGTTCATGTTCTCATAGATATTATTATTATGTCTCATAAACACAACCATGATGTTCATGTTCTCATAGATATTATTATGTCTCATAAACACAGCCATGATGTTCATGTTCTCATAGATATTATTATTATGTCTCATAAACACAGCCATGATGTTCATGTTCTCATAGATATTATTATTATGTCTCATAATGTTCCATGATGTTCATGTTCTCATAGATATTATTATTATGTCTCATAAACATAACCATGATGTTCATGTTCTCAGAGATATTATTATGTCTCATCAGCACAGCCATGATGTTCATGTTCTCATAGATATTATTATGTCTCATAAACATAACCATGATGTTCATGTTCTCATAGATATTATTATTATGTCTCATAAACATAACCATGATGTTCATGTTCTCATAGATATTATTATTATGTCTCATAAACATAACCATGATGTTCATGTTATCATAGATATTATTATTATGTCTCATAAACACAGCCATGATGTTCATGTTCTCATAGATATTATTATTATGTCTCATAAACATAACCATGATGTTCATGTTCTCATAGATATTATTATTATGTCTCATAAGCACAGCCATGATGTTCATGTTCTCATAGATATTATTATGTCTCATAAGCACAGCCATGATGTTCATATTCTCATAGATATTATTATTATGTCTCATAAGCACAGCCATGATGTTCATGTTCTCATAGATATTATTATTATGTCTCATAAACACAACCATGATGTTCATGTTCTCATAGATATTATTATTATGTCTCATAAGCACAGCCATGATGTTCATGTTCTCATAGATATTATTATGTCTCATAAGCACAGCCATGATGTTCATATTCTCATAGATATTATTATTATGTCTCATAAACACAACCATGATGTTCATGTTCTCATAGATATTATTATTATGTCTCATAAGCACAGTCATGATGTTCATGTTCTCATAGATATTATTATGTCTCATAAGCACAGCCATGATGTTCATGTTCTCATAGATATTATTATTATGTCTCATAAACACAACCATGATGTTCATGTTCTCATAGATATTATTATTATGTCTCATAAACATAACCATGATGTTCATGTTCTCATAGATATTATTATGTCTCATAAACATAACCATGATGTTCATGTTCTCATAGATATTATTATTATGTCTCATCAGCACAGTCATGATGTTCATGTTCTCATAGATATTATTATGTCTCATAAACATAACCATGATGTTCATGTTCTCATAGATATTATTATGTCTCATAAACACAGTCATGATGTTCATGTTCTCATAGATATTATTATTATGTCTCATAAACACAACCATGATGTTCATGTTCTCATAGATATTATTATGTCTCATAAACACAGTCATGATGTTCATGTTCTCATAGATATTATTATTATGTCTCATAAACACAACCATGATGTTCATGTTCTCATAGATATTATTATGTCTCATAAACACAACCATGATGTTCATGTTCTCATAGATATTATTATGTCTCATAAACACAGCCATGATGTTCATGTTCTCATAGATATTATTATTATGTCTCATAAACACAGCCATGATGTTCATGTTCTCATAGATATTATTATTATGTCTCATAAACATAACCATGATGTTCATGTTATCATAGATATTATTATTATGTCTCATAATGTTCCATGATGTTCATGTTCTCATAGATATTATTATTATGTCTCATAAACATAACCATGATGTTCATGTTCTCAGAGATATTATTATGTCTCATCAGCACAGCCATGATGTTCATGTTCTCATAGATATTATTATGTCTCATAATGTTCCATGATGTTCATGTTCTCATAGATATTATGTCTCATAATGTTCCATGATGTTCATGTTCTCATAGATATTATTATGTCTCATAATGTTCCATGATGTTCATGTTCTCATAGATATTATTATGTCTCATAATGTTCCATGATGTTCATGTTCTCATAGATATTATTATGTCTCATAATGTTCCATGATGTTCATGTATGCAGTAAAACAATAACTATCATAGATACCGTCCCTCCGTGGCTCAAAAGAGCCGCTTATCTCGATAATGTTGTAGGCAATCCTAATCCACCTCCTCATCCTTCCTGTTGAAACGCATCAGTACCGTTGTGTGTGTGCATTTACAAACTGCTTTCAGGTTATTGTACTGCATCTAGAGCAATATCAATTCTTTATGCGTAATAAGCTTGTTTGTTGATGTCACCACGCCTCTGTGTTTCACTGTTGAGCAACACATGGACGCAGGAATATGCATAGCTATCTGTGTAGATATTAACAACCTTATGTTTTCCTACTTTGCATGCTTCTGAGCGCGATCAGTTTGTGATGTAATGGTTCGGATTTTAACACTTTCAGTTTCAGCTAACATCTTTTTAAATATAACTAAAGCTTTGAGAGCTTCAGAAGTCCAGCACATTTCACCTTTTCTCTCCACAGCTGCAGTTTATTTTTGCTTACTTTATGTCCCTGTTCACAAATAATTTCCAATAGTGCAGAGTATCTTCTCTGCACTGATCTCCTGTTTTGGAACAAACCAGAATGTCATTAACATAAAGTTAGACCTGACTCCTCTGTGGAGGTTCATTTAGCTGGTAGGACTTTCACAATGCCCTGATTCTAAAAAGTGATCCTACTACCGGTGTTATTCCCTCAGCAGCCTCTGGTTTTATTGGATATTGTCTCTGGAAAGACCTAAAACTATTTTTGGAGTTATCATCACTACTCCCCTTATTTCCCCAAAGGTTATCAATTGTTTTCAAAACCTTTTCCTCCTGAGGTGAGGGAATGTCTGGGTCATGGTCACCGGCACCTTTGTGACCCGGTGGCCTCGCTTTCCACGAAAGGGCCATATCAACCAATTCCCATTGGGACCCGAGGGGCCAAAGGGCCATTTCTTGGGGATTATGGGAACACGAAGGACAAGTGTACCGAAGTGGGAAATCCTATAGGGGGCGATATTTACCATTATATTGACCATTGGGGGCCTTTTATGCCTTTTGGGGGACAATTTGTAAGGTTAAGTGTAACTTTCATTGAGTCACCTGCCGAAGAGTTACAGCCGAAGGGCCTTTTGGGGTCTTATGGGCCTTTTGGGTCAAACCTTCCTTGAGTCACCTGGAAGTAGTGATGCGTCCCTTCGTGTGGAGGCTTCAGAGCGCGTCGAGTGATCGGTAGATTCTGGTGAAGCGTATGGAGGCGTGTCGGTGGCGGTCGAAGCCTCTGAGCCGGCCGCACCACGCGACTGATCCAGGAAATGGTTCGTGGGTTTGCCGTGCGATTTGAAATATAAGAGGCAGAGAAACTCAATGGACTTCCTTCCTCTCTGTCCAGCTTCATCTGTGCCTGTGGAAGTATTTTATAAAGCAGGAGGAATAGTCTCAAAAAGCCCAGCACTGTGGAAAAGTTCTTATTTTTATAAAAATGAATAACACGGACACATCAACATGGACTAGAGGAGCTGAGGCTCGAACCACCGATCCTGACTGAAAGACGGGTATGCTAACCATTGACCCACAGTCACATCTCAACCCTCTCCACAATTTGTTTCCACTTTCCCTTTTGACCCCGCCATTACATCATGAAGACACACAATATGAATAAGTTCATAACTGATGTATTGGCGTCACAAACATCATTCATTCATTCAAAGCTTCACACCAGAGCCATGGTGTCCATGATCACTGCCTGTGTTACATGTATTGTCCTCTTGGTGGCGCAGTAGAGCAAATGAAGCCCCATGAAGCTTCGGCTCATGAGCGCACCGATTGGATGGAAAGCTTCAGGAAGCTTCATCTCTCCATCACTATGACGACACAAGTTACAGAACACTGACATGAAGAAAACAAATGAACACAAAGAGCCCGAAGCAGAATTTATTGTTCAAAACCTTCGACTGTCAGTAGAAAATACACGTTTCTGTTTCTCTGGATGAAGAGTTCACAAAAAGACAGACTTGTTTTCAGTTCAGGTTTACGTTCATTATTGAAGCTTCTAGAGCGTTAACGAGCTAGTTAACGAGCTAGTTAACGAGCTTATAGTTAACGAGCTTATAGTTAACGAGCTTATAGTTAACGAGCTAGTTAACGAGCTAGTTAACGAGCTAGTTAACGAGCTCAGTTAACAAGCTAGTTAACGAGCTTATAGTTAACGAGCTTATAGTTAACGAGCTAGTTAACGAGCTAGTTAACGAGCTCGTTAACGAGCTCGTTAACTAGCTTATAGTTAACGCGCTAGTTAACAAGCCAGACAACAGACTACATGTCATGAAGTGTAGATACTACACACTCGCTAAACAGGAAGTGTGGAGCAGGTTAAAGGAAGCAGTAAAACGGTGAGAAGAATAAAACCTCCAGAAAAGCACTTCCTGTTCAAACTATTTACACTTTAAGTTCAAAGCTTCACACGCTGCAGCTGAAGGAGAACCCTTTACTTTATAAAGGTGCGTTCAGGGGCGCTCGGTGATCTCAGGTGTGAACTAGTCCTGTGAGTAAGAGGCTGTGCTTGCATATGATGATGATGATGATGATGTCTGTCAGGGCGAGCTGCTGCTCCGGTTCTCTGACCTTCAGGTCACAACGTGTGGAGAGTTTGACCTTGCGGGCCGAGTCGCGCGCTGAAGGTCGATTCCCTTCTTCTTCTTCTTCTGTGGTTTTCCCCTCAGTGACTCTGCCGCTCCGACACGACGTCCTGCAGCCGCTTCAGCAGCACGTCGGCGCTGCTGCCGTTCTCTGGACACGCCCTCTTGCTGGGGGAGTCGCAGGCTGATGACATCATCACGTCGCCCTCCATGGTGAAGGCTCGCTTCCTGCTCACGCTGCCCTGCCGGAGCATCCGGTTGATGTCGGACAGCTCCTGAGGAGAGAGGGTCTCTAGTGAGAGTGTGTGTGTGTGTGTGTGTGTACCTTAGAGGGTCTCTAGTGAGAGAGAGTGTGTGTGTGTGTGTACCTTAGAGGGTCTCTAGTGTGTGTGTGTGTGTACCTTAGAGGGTCTCTAGTGAGAGAGAGTGTGTGTGTGTACCTTAGAGGGTCTCTAGTGAGAGAGAGTGTGTGTGTGTGTGTGTGTGTGTGTGTGTGTGTGTGTGTGTGTGTGTGTGTACCTTAGAGGGTCTCTAGTGAGAGAGAGTGTGTGTGTACCTTAGAGGGTCTCTAGTGAGAGAGAGTGTGTGTGTACCTTAGAGGGTCTCTAGTGAGAGAGAGTGTGTGTGTACCTTAGAGGGTCTCTAGTGAGAGAGAGTGTGTGTGTACCTTAGAGGGTCTCTAGTGAGAGAGAGTGTGTGTGTACCTTAGAGGGTCTCTAGTGAGAGAGAGTGTGTGTGTACCTTAGAGGGTCTCTAGTGAGAGAGAGTGTGTGTGTACCTTAGAGGGTCTCTAGTGAGAGAGAGTGTGTGTGTACCTTAGAGGGTCTCTAGTGTGTGTGTGTGTGTGTACCTTAGAGGGTCTCTAGTGTGTGTGTGTGTGTACCTTAGAGGGTCTCTAGTGAGAGAGAGTGTGTGTGTGTGTGTGTGTGTGTGTGTGTGTGTGTGTGTGTGTGTGTGAGTGTGTGTACCTTGGAGGGGCTGCTGTTGATCCTGTAGGGGGGGTGTGTGTGTGTGTGTGTGTGTGTGTGTGTGTGTGTGTGTGTGTGTGTGTGTGTGTGTGTGTGTGTGTGTACCTTAGAGGGTCTCTAGTGAGAGAGAGTGTGTGTGTGTACCTTAGAGGGTCTCTAGTGAGTGAGTGTGTGTGTGTACCTTAGAGGGTCTCTAGTGAGAGAGAGTGTGTGTGTACCTTAGAGGGTCTCTAGTGAGAGAGAGTGTGTGTGTGTGTGTACCTTAGAGGGTCTCTAGTGTGTGTGTGTGTGTGTGTGTACCTTAGAGGGTCTCTAGTGTGTGTGTGTGTGTGTGTACCTTAGAGGGTCTCTAGTGAGAGAGAGTGTGTGTGTGTGTGTGTGTGTGTGTGTGTGTGTGTGTGTGTGAGTGTGTGTACCTTGGAGGGGCTGCTGTTGATCCTGTAGGGGGGGGGTGTGTGTGTGTGTGTGTGTGTGTGTGTGTGTGTGTGTGTGTGTGTGTGTGTGTGTGTACCTTGGAGGGGCTGCTGTTGATCCTGTAGGTGTGTGTGTGTGTGTGTGTGTGTGTGTGTGTGTGTACCTTAGAGGGGCTGCTGTTGATCCTGTAGGTGTGTGTGTGTGTGTGTGTGTGTGTGTGTGTGTGTACCTTAGAGGGGCTGCTGTTGATCCTGTAGGTGTGTGTGTGTGTGTGTGTGTGTGTGTACCTTGGAGGGGCTGCTGTTGATCCTGTAGGTGTGTGTGTGTGTGTGTGTGTGTGTACCTTAGAGGGGCTGCTGTTGATCCTGTAGGTGTGTGTGTGTGTGTGTGTGTGTGTGTGTGTGTGTGTGTGTACCTTGGAGGGGCTGCTGTTGATCCTGTAGGTGTGTGTGTGTGTGTGTGTGTGTGTGTGTGTGTGTGTGTGTGTACCTTGGAGGGGCTGCTGTTGATCCTGTAGGTGTGTGTGTGTGTGTGTGTGTGTGTGTGTGTGTGTGTGTACCTTGGAGGGGCTGCTGTTGATCCTGTAGGTGTGTGTGTGTGTGTGTGTGTGTGTGTGTGTACCTTGGAGGGGCTGCTGTTGATCCTGTAGGTGTGTGTGTGTGTGTGTGTGTGTGTGTGTACCTTGGAGGGGCTGCTGTTGATCCTGTAGGTGTGTGTGTGTGTGTGTGTGTGTGTGTGTGTGTGTGTGTGTACCTTGGAGGGGCTGCTGTTGATCCTGTAGGTGTGTGTGTGTGTGTGTGTGTGTGTGTGTGTGTGTGTGTACCTTGGAGGGGCTGCTGTTGATCCTGTAGGTGTGTGTGTGTGTGTGTGTGTGTGTACCTTAGAGGGGCTGCTGTTGATCCTGTAGGTGTGTGTGTGTGTGTGTGTGTGTGTGTGTGTGTGTGTGTACCTTAGAGGGGCTGCTGTTGATCCTGTAGGTGTGTGTGTGTGTGTGTGTGTGTGTACCTTGGAGGGGCTGCTGTTGATCCTGTAGGTGTGTGTGTGTGTGTGTGTGTGTGTGTGTGTGTGTGTGTGTGTGTGTGTGTGTGTGTGTGTGTGTGTGTGTGTGTGTGTGTGTGTGTGTGTGTGTGTACCTTGGAGGGGCTGCTGTTGATCCTGTAGGTGTGTGTGTGTGTGTGTGTGTGTACCTTGGAGGGGCTGCTGTTGATCCTGTAGGTGTGTGTGTGTGTGTGTGTGTACCTTAGAGGGGCTGCTGTTGATCCTGTAGGTGTGTGTGTGTGTGTGTGTGTGTACCTTAGAGGGGCTGCTGTTGATCCTGTAGGTGTGTGTGTGTGTGTGTGTGTGTGTGTGTGTGTGTGTGTGTGTGTGTGTACCTTGGAGGGGCTGCTGTTGATCCTGTAGGTGTGTGTGTGTGTGTGTGTGTGTGTACCTTAGAGGGGCTGCTGTTGATCCTGTAGGTGTGTGTGTGTGTGTGTGTGTGTGTGTGTGTGTGTGTGTGTGTGTGTGTGTGTGTGTGTGTGTGTGTGTGTGTGTACCTTGGAGGGGCTGCTGTTGATCCTGTAGGTGTGTGTGTGTGTGTGTGTGTGTGTGTGTACCTTGGAGGGGCTGCTGTTGATCCTGTAGGTGTGTGTGTGTGTGTGTGTGTACCTTAGAGGGGCTGCTGTTGATCCTGTAGGTGTGTGTGTGTGTGTGTGTGTGTACCTTAGAGGGGCTGCTGTTGATCCTGTAGGTGTGTGTGTGTGTGTGTGTGTGTGTGTGTGTGTGTGTGTGTGTGTGTGTGTGTACCTTGGAGGGGCTGCTGTTGATCCTGTAGGTGTGTGTGTGTGTGTGTGTGTGTGTGTGTGTACCTTAGAGGGGCTGCTGTTGATCCTGTAGGTGTGTGTGTGTGTGTGTGTGTGTGTGTGTGTGTGTGTGTACCTTAGAGGGGCTGCTGTTGATCCTGTAGGTGTGTGTGTGTGTGTGTGTGTGTGTGTACCTTGGAGGGGCTGCTGTTGATCCTGTAGGTGTGTGTGTGTGTGTACCTTAGAGGGGCTGCTGTTGATCCTGTAGGTGTGTGTGTGTGTGTGTGTGTGTGTGTGTGTGTACCTTGGAGGGGCTGCTGTTGATCCTGTAGGTGTGTGTGTGTGTGTGTGTGTGTGTGTGTACCTTAGAGGGGCTGCTGTTGATCCTGTAGGTGTGTGTGTGTGTGTGTGTGTGTACCTTGGAGGGGCTGCTGTTGATCCTGTAGGTGTGTGTGTGTGTGTGTGTGTGTGTGTACCTTGGAGGGGCTGCTGTTGATCCTGTAGGTGTGTGTGTGTGTGTGTGTGTGTGTACCTTGGAGGGGCTGCTGTTGATCCTGTAGGTGTGTGTGTGTGTGTGTGTGTGTGTGTGTGTGTGTGTGTGTGTGTGTACCTTAGAGGGGCTGCTGTTGATCCTGTAGGTGTGTGTGTGTGTGTGTGTGTACCTTAGAGGGGCTGCTGTTGATCCTGTAGGTGTGTGTGTGTGTGTGTGTGTGTACCTTAGAGGGGCTGCTGTTGATCCTGTAGGTGTGTGTGTGTGTGTGTGTGTACCTTAGAGGGGCTGCTGTTGATCCTGTAGGTGTGTGTGTGTGTACCTTAGAGGGGCTGCTGTTGATCCTGTAGGTGTGTGTGTGTGTGTGTGTGTACCTTAGAGGGGCTGCTGTTGATCCTGTAGGTGAAGGGCGTCGGGGTGAGACAGGCTGAGTTCTTGTGAGGAGAGACGTACAGAGAGTGTCTCTGAGAGACCCGACGGGGAGACAGAGGCTGAGCCCGGACCACCGGGAACGGGGAGAGGGGGGGGGGCGTCCACCTGGAGGACACACACACACACACACACACACAGTCAGTACCCTGCACTGGTTCCTGTGGTTCTGACCCAGTGGACCCAGTGGACCTACCCGCTGGTCCTGGGTTGCGTAACGCAGAGCGAAGCTCTTCATCTTCAGGACGAAGACGCCGTTGTAGAACTGGATGAGGTCACCGCGCTCCTCCTCGCCTGATTGGTCGGAGTCGGCTCGTCCCGGCACCTGATTGGTTTTCTCTGCAGCTGATGAGGAAACAATAACTCATGAACTGATCTCCAACTATTCATGTGGCTCCAGTCACTAAAGAGGGAAAGCTCCAGAAGCAACCAAGTAATCAGATTACTGTAACACTGTAACACTTTAACACTGTAATACTGTAACACTTTAACACTTTAACACTGTAATACTTTAACACTTTAACACTTTAACACTGTAACACTGTAACACTGTAACAGTTAAATACTGTAACACTGTAACAGTTAAATACTGTAACACTGTAATACTTTAACACTGTAATACTTTAACACTGTAATACTTTAACACTGTAATACTTTGACAGTTAAATACTGTAACACTGTAATACTTTAACACTGTAATACTTTAACACTGTAATACTTTAACACTGTAATACTTTGACAGTTAAATACTGTAACACTGTAATACTGTAACACTGTAATACTGTAATACTTTAACACTGTAATACTTTAACAGTGTAACACTGTAACACTGTAACACTGTAATACTTTAACACTGTAATACTTTAACAGTGTAACACTGTAATACTTTAACACTGTAATACTTTAACAGTGTAACAGTGTAACACTGTAACACTGTAATACTTTGACAGTTAAATACTGTAACACTGTAATACTTTAACACTGTAATACTTTAACACTGTAATACTTTAACACTGTAACAGTTAAATACTGTAATACTTTAACACTGTAATACTTTAACACTGTAATACTTTAACAGTTAAATACTGTAATACTTTAACACTGTAATACTTTAACTGTTACAGTGTTAAAGTATTACAATGTTAAAGTATTACAGTGTTACAGTGTTAAAGTATTACAGTGTTAAAGTATTACAGTATTTAACTGTTAAAGTATTACAGTGTTAAAGTATTACAGTGTTTAACTGTTAAAGTATTACAGTGTTAAAGTATTACAGTGTTAAAGTATTACAGTGTTTAACTGTTAAAGTATTACAGTGTTAAAGTATTACAGTGTTAAAGTATTACAGTGTTAAAGTATTACAATGTTAAATACTGTAATACTTTAACACTGTAATACTTTAACACTGTAATACTTTAACAGTTAAATACTGTAATACTTTAACACTGTAACACTGTAATACTTTAACACTGTAACAGTTAAAGGACACATACATTCTCCACCTGACACAGGATCCACCTCCATGTTCTCATCAGTCACCTCCCTGTGACGCAGCAACACACTGCGGTACACCTGCACACACACATCATGATAGTCTTTTTGTGTGTCTGTGTATGTGTGTGTCTGTAATATATATGTGTGTGTGTGTGTGTGTGTGTGTGTGTGTGTGTGTGTGTGTGTGTGTGTGTGTGTGTGTGTGTGTGTGTGTGTGTGTGTGTCTCTCTCTCTCTCTCACATGACTGCTGGCCTGTGGTTGGCTGCGATAACACTTCATGATGTCGTGGAAGCTGTGAGTCTCTTTGGTGATCTGTGAGGAAGAAACAGGAGTGAACCGAGGTCTCTGGGATCCAGCTGCAGGACCAGAGACCCATCAGTCCTCCAGCTGCAGGACCAGAGACCCATCAGTCCTCCAGCTGGAGGACCAGAGACCCATCAGTCCTCCAGCTGGAGGACCAGAGACCCATCAGTCCTCCAGCTGGAGGACCAGAGACCCATCAGTCCTCCAGCTGGAGGACCAGAGACCCATCAGTCCTCCAGCTGCAGGACCAGAGACCCATCAGTCCTCCAGCTGGAGGACCAGAGACCCATCAGTCCTCCAGCTGGAGGACCAGAGACCTCTCGGTCCTGCAGCTGGAGGACCAGAGACCCATCAGTCCTCCAGCTGCAGGACCAGAGACCCATCGGTCCTGCAGCTGGAGGACCAGAGACCCATCAGTCCTGCAGCTGGAGGACCAGAGACCCATCGGTCCTGCAGCTGGAGGACCAGAGACCCATCAGTCCTGCAGCTGGAGGACCAGAGACCCATCAGTCCTCCAGCTGCAGGACCAGAGACCTCTCGGTCCTGCATGTGGGGCACCCGGCCCACGTGAGGCCGCGTGCCCCACATGAGGCGTGGCCGGCCTCACCTTGGAGATGATGTACACGCTGCACAGCAGCAGCTGGTCCAGGTGCCGGTCCCGCATCAGACCGGTACTGTGGACCAGCGAGTGCTCAAAACACGTCCAGATTTTCCCCCTCAGCTCCGACGGGACGTCCATCTTCACGCACAGATCCCTGAGACGCACACTGGCCAGGTGGTACACCTGTAGGAGGGGGACAGCCGTCAGCAGACGGACTATAGTGTGTGTGTGTGTGTGTGTGTGTGTGTGTGTGTGTGTGTGTGTGTGTGTGTGTGTGTGTGTGTGTGTGTGTGTGTGTGTGTGTGTGTGTGTGTGTGTGTGTGTGAGAGAGTATATATGTGTTTTTTCGATAAATCGGATAAAAACCACAAAATAAATAAATAATTCCAACCCTTTATTCAAAAACAGAACTGACTGTGCTTCAGGAAGCTAACGTGTTGTTGGCTAATCACTACGTGGTTTGATCCATTCTACTTTGAGTAAATAAAAACCTTCATCCAGATCCTCCGGTGTTCCGGTTTAACGTTAACGAGTGACTGACCTGAACCAGACCGGGGTTACGGCATGTTTCATCACGTTATGGTTTTACAAGCAGGACTGAACTGTAACGGAACATAAAGTAACTTTAACGACAACACACAACCCAAACACGCTAGCTAACGTGATAGCAAGCTGACTAGCTTTAGTTTGCAGGTAGCCCCCCCCCTGCCATGGATTCATGGCAGGGGGGGGGGTCCTACCTCCTGCCATGGCCCTGCTGATGGAACCGGTCCTGCCTGCTGCCATGGCCCTGCTGATGGATCATGGTTATCTGGATCATGGACCATGCCTAATACTCATTATATGAATCATTTCTGTCATATTCATGTAATGTGCTGTAACTACGTTATTCATTCTGGTCACATGACATCTATTCTTCTGTCCATCAGGAGAGGGATCCTCCTCTGTTGCTCTCCTGAAGGCTTCTCCCTGTTTTCCCTGTGAAAGGGTTTTTACTATCTCTTTAGGGGAGTTGTTCCTGATCCGATGTGAGGTCCCGGGACAGGATGTTATGTTACAGACTGTAAAGCCCTCTGAGGATAACTTGTATTGTGATGTTGGGCGATATAAAATAAAATGAACTGAAGGAATGTAAATGTTTCTCACGGTTCCTTTAAAACACACAACAACCCCGACTTATGCAAAGTGGCCAAAGACGATGGGGATGAGGAAGAGGAAGATGAGGATAATAAGGATGATGGGGAGGAAGAGGAGTATAGTTTGCTTCCTTCCTGAAGAACAGAGGAAGAGGAGGAGGAGGAGGAGCACTGGTACCTTCCTGAAGAACAGAGTGAGGGAGGAAGAGGAGGAGGAGGAGGAAGAGGAGCACTGGTACCTTCCTGAAGAACAGAGTGAGGGAGGAAGAGGAAGAGGAGGAAGAGGAGCACTGGTACCTTCCTGAAGAACAGAGTGAGGGAGGAAGAGGAGGAGGAGCACTGGTACCTTCCTGAAGAACAGAGTGAGGGAGGAAGAGGAGGAAGAGGAGGAGGAGGAGCACTGGTACCTTCCTGAAGAACAGAGTGAGGGAGGAAGAGGAAGAGGAGGAAGAGGAGCACTGGTACCTTCCTGAAGAACAGAGTGAGGGAGGAAGAGGAGGAGGAGGAAGAGGAGCACTGGTACCTTCCTGAAGAACAGAGTGAGGGAGGAAGAGGAGGAAGAGGAGGAGGAGCACTGGTACCTTCCTGAAGAACAGAGTGAGGGAGGAAGAGGAGGAGGAAGAGGAGCACTGGTACCTTCCTGAAGAAGAGGAGGAAGAGGAAGAGGAGGAAGAGGAGCACTGGTACCTTCCTGAAGAACAGAGTGAGGGAGGAAGAGGAGGAAGAGGAGGAGGAGCACTGGTACCTTCCTGAAGAACAGAGTGAGGGAGGAAGAGGAGGAGGAAGAGGAGCACTGGTACCTTCCTGAAGAAGAGGAGGAAGAGGAAGAGGAGGAAGAGGAGCACTGGTACCTTCCTGAAGAACAGAGTGAGGGAGGAAGAGGAGGAGGAAGAGGAGCACTGGTACCTTCCTGAAGAACAGAGTGAGGGAGGAAGAGGAGGAGGAAGAGGAGCACTGGTACCTTCCTGAAGAACAGAGTGAGGGAGGAAGAGGAGGAGGAAGAGGAGCACTGGTACCTTCCTGAAGAAGAGGAGGAAGAGGAAGAGGAGGAAGAGGAGCACTGGTACCTTCCTGAAGAACAGAGTGAGGGAGGAAGAGGAGGAGGAAGAGGAGCACGGGTACCTTCCTGAAGAAGAGGAGGAAGAGGAAGAGGAGGAAGAGGAGCACTGGTACCTTCCTGAAGAACAGAGTGAGGGAGGAAGAGGAGGAAGAGGAGGAGGAGGAGCACTGGTACCTTCCTGAAGAACAGAGTGAGGGAGGAAGAGGAAGAGGAGGAAGAGGAGCACTGGTACCTTCCTGAAGAACAGAGTGAGGGAGGAAGAGGAGGAGGAGGAAGAGGAGCACTGGTACCTTCCTGAAGAACAGAGTGAGGGAGGAAGAGGAGGAAGAGGAGGAGGAGGAGCACCGGTACCTTCCTGAAGAACAGAGTGAGGGAGGAAGAGGAGGAGGAGGAAGAGCACTGGTACCTTCCTGAAGAACAGAGTGAGGGAGGAAGAGGAGGAGGAGCACTGGTACCTTCCTGAAGAAGAGGAGGAAGAGGAAGAGGAGGAAGAGGAGCACTGGTACCTTCCTGAAGAACAGCGCCAGGGACCCGGTGCGTCTCGGCCTCCCCGTCTGGAGGTCAGAGGTCGCGGCGGCGCGGCTCGGAGAGGCGGTGAGCAGGAACTGAGCGGTGATCGTACCGGAGGAGTCACACGGCTGGACCGGGATGAGGGTGATGGTGCGGTCGCTGTGAGCACCTGAAGACACACACACACACACACACACACACACACACACACAGAGAGACACACACACACACACACACACACACACACAGAGACAGAGACACACACACACACAGAGAGACACACACACACACACACACACACACACACACACACACACACACACACACACACACACACACACAGACACAGACAGAGACAGAGACACACACACACACAGAGAGACACACACACACACAGAGAGACACACACACACACACAGACAGACACACACACACACACACAGACAGACACACACAGAGACAGAGACACACACACACAGAGACAGAGACACACACACACAGACAGACACACACACACAGAGACACACACACACACACACAGAGACACACACACACACACACACAGAGACACACACACAGACACACAGAGAGACACACACACACACATTAAATATGCAGTAACCAAGTGACACATCCCACTGGAGAACGTGTCTGTCTGTGTGTCTGTGTGTGTGTCTCTCTGTGTGTGTGTGTGTCTCTCTGTGTGTGTGTCTCTCTGTGTGTGTGTGTGTCTCTCTGTGTGTGTGTGTGTCTCTCTGTGTGTGTGTGTGTCTCTCTGTGTGTGTGTGTGTCTCTCTGTGTGTGTGTGTGTGTGTCTCTCTGTGTGTGTGTGTGTGTCTCTCTGTGTGTGTGTGTGTGTCTCTCTGTCTCTCTGTGTGTGTCTCTCTGTGTGTGTCTCTCTGTGTGTGTGTCTCTGTGTGTGTCTCTCTGTGTGTGTGTGTGTCTCTGTGTGTGTGTGTGTCTCTGTGTGTGTGTGTGTCTCTGTGTGTGTGTGTCTCTCTGTGTGTGTGTGTCTCTCTGTGTGTGTGTGTCTCTCTGTGTGTGTGTGTCTCTGTGTGTGTGTGTCTCTGTGTGTGTGTGTCTCTGTGTGTCTCTCTGTGTGTGTGTCTCTCTGTGTGTGTGTGTCTCTGTGTGTGTGTGTGTCTCTCTGTGTGTGTGTGTCTCTCTGTGTGTGTGTGTCTCTCTGTGTGTGTGTGTCTCTCTGTGTGTGTGTGTCTCTCTGTGTGTGTGTGTCTCTCTGTGTGTGTGTGTCTCTCTGTGTGTGTGTGTCTCTCTGTGTGTGTGTGTCTCTCTGTGTGTGTGTGTCTCTCTGTGTGTGTGTGTCTCTCTGTGTGTGTGTGTCTCTCTGTGTGTGTGTGTCTCTGTGTGTGTGTGTCTCTCTGTGTGTGTGTGTGTGTGTGTGTCTCTCTCTGTGTGTGTGTGTGTCTCTGTGTGTGTGTCTCTGTGTGTGTGTCTCTGTGTGTGTGTCTCTGTGTGTGTACCTTGCAGTGGGATGCTGAGCACGGTGGTCTGGCCGCCCGGCGCTCCGATCCTCAGGGTGCTGCCGGAGCCGAACGTCAACCTCTTGGCCGGCGACATCATCGGCGACATCATCGCGCTGCCGGGCGCCACGGCGCTGCGGGCCGGAGGATCGTCACCGAACAAACGCCGCTTAGCGCTGCCGGCTGCCGGAGAGCTGTAGCGGTCATGAAGAGACAACGGAGACGGAGGAACGTCTGGAAGGAACGGAGGAGAGGGCTCTTATCAAGGCTGTGCTTCATGTTGAAGCTGCATTCTCTCTCCTGACCACCAGGGGGAGACTCCTCTGGTTGTATAGAAGTCTGTGCTCCATGTGCTAAAGCTGCATTCTCTCTCCTGACCACCAGGGGGCGACTCCTCTGGTTGTATAGAAGTCTGTGCTCCATGTGCTAAAGCTGCATTCTCTCTCCTGACCACCAGGGGGCAACTCCTCTGGTTGTATAGAAGTCTATGCTTCATGTGCTAAAGCTGCATTCTCTCTCCTGACCACCAGGGGGCGACTCCTCTGGATGTATAGAAGTCTATGCTTCATGTGCTAAAGCTGCATTCTCTCTCCTGACCACCAGGGGGCGACTCCTCTGGTTGTATAGAAGTCTATGCTTCATGTGTTAAAGCTGCATTCTCTCTCCTGACCACCAGGGGGCGACTCCTCTGGTTGTATAGAAGTCTATGCTTCATGTGTTAAAGCTGCATTCTCTCTCCTGACCACCAGGGGGCGACTCCTCTGGTTGTATAGAAGTCTGTGCTCCATGTGCTAAAGCTGCATTCTCTCTCCTGACCACCAGGGGGCAACTCCTCTGGTTGTATAGAAGTCTATGCTTCATGTGTTAAAGCTGCATTCTCTCTCCTGACCACCAGGGGGCAACTCCTCTGGTTGTATAGAAGTCTATGCTTCATGTGCTAAAGCTGCATTCTCTCTCCTGACCACCAGGGGGCGACTCCTCTGGTTGTATAGAAGTCTATGCTTCATGTGCTAAAGCTGCATTCTCTCTCCTGACCACCAGGGGGCGACTCCTCTGGTTGTATAGAAGTCTATGCTTCATGTGCTAAAGCTGCATTCTCTCTCCTGACCACCAGGGGTCCCACCAGGTAAACTCACCTTTACGAGCGCTGCTCAGGCCGGACCTGAACTCCCGGATGCGGGGGTGGATGATGGGGGAGAGAGCGACCAGAGGCAGGTGAGACTGAACCACGCCGCCAAAACCTGAACCTGAACCTGAACCAGAGTCCAGACTGGAGGGGAAGTTCACCTGGGGGGGGGGGGGGGAGAAAAGAGAGAGAGAGAGAGAGAGAGAGAGAGATTCAGGACGTCACGGTGCCTTTAAGGAACACTCATAAAGTAGGATACTTAAGTTAAGCCTCTTTTGATTCTAATCACCACGATTGTGATGATGAGTTAATAAAGTTAGTTTCCATGTTCATTTTAAAGCCTGATGCATTCTGGGCAACTTTCAGCTGATTACATCGTCCAAATAAATAAAACATATTTTGTCCTTTCTGAAACTATAATGACCGAATAGATTCTCATAATATTATTTATTGCTCATAAAATGTCAAATGAAAGAAGCAGATTAAAGACAAGAGGAAAACAACACACTGTATTCA
>JBAMJR010000256.1:72500-115000 GCA_038501785.1 Myoxocephalus aenaeus | reverse complement strand
GTCTCTCTGTGTGTGTCTCTGTGTGTGTGTCTCTGTGTGTGTGTCTCTGTGTCTCTGTGTGTGTCTCTGTGTGTGTCTCTCTGTGTGTGTCTCTCTGTGTGTGTCTCTCTGTGTGTGTCTCTCTGTGTGTGTCTCTCTGTGTGTGTCTCTCTGTGTGTGTCTCTCTGTGTGTGTCTCTGTGTGTGTGTCTCTGTGTGTGTCTCTGTGTGTGTGTCTCTGTGTGTGTCTCTCTGTGTCTCTGTGTGTGTCTCTGTGTGTGTCTCTCTCTGTGTGTCTCTCTGTGTGTCTCTCTGTGTGTCTCTGTGTGTGTCTCTGTGTGTGTGTCTCTGTGTGTGTCTCTCTGTGTCTCTGTGTGTGTCTCTGTGTGTGTCTCTCTGTGTGTGTCTCTCTGTGTGTGTCTCTCTGTGTGTGTCTCTCTGTGTGTGTCTCTCTGTGTGTGTGTCTCTGTGTGTGTGTGTCTCTGTGTGTGTCTCTCTGTGTGTGTCTCTGTGTGTGTCTCTGTGTGTGTCTCTGTGTGTGTCTCTGTGTGTGTCTGTGTGTGTGTCTGTGTGTGTGTGTCTCTGTGTGTCTCTCTGTGTGTGTCTCTGTGTGTGTGTCTCTGTCTCTCTGTGTGTGTGTCTCTGTGTGTGTCTCTGTGTGTGTCTCTGTGTGTGTCTCTCTGTGTGTGTCTCTCTGTGTGTGTCTCTCTGTGTGTGTCTCTCTGTGTGTGTGTCTCTGTGTGTGTGTGTCTCTGTGTGTGTCTCTCTGTGTGTGTCTCTCTGTGTGTCTCTCTGTGTGTGTCTCTGTGTGTGTCTCTGTGTGTGTCTCTGTGTGTGTCTGTGTGTGTGTCTGTGTGTGTGTGTCTCTGTGTGTCTCTCTGTGTGTGTCTCTGTGTGTGTGTCTCTGTCTCTCTGTGTGTGTGTCTCTGTGTGTGTCTCTGTGTGTGTCTGTGTGTGTCTCTGTGTGTGTCTGTGTGTGTGTCTGTGTGTGTGTGTCTCTGTGTGTCTCTCTGTGTGTGTCTGTGTGTGTGTGTCTCTGTGTGTGTCTGTGTGTGTCTCTGTGTGTGTCTGTGTGTGTGTGTGTGTGTGTACCCATATGAGAGCCGGGCATGTCCCCTGCGTCCTTGGTGTAGTGCTCCTTGAAGGTCAGCCCCAGCGCCTTCACTCGGGCCAGGATGGCCTCTGAGGGGTTTCTGGAGCACGACCTGGAAGACACAGGACACGTTGCCACGGAGAGCACACGCGTGTGTTCATCTACATGCGTGTGTATAAATACATGCCGACCTGAAGACCTGCCCCAGCTGCTCGCTGGGCGCCGTCCTCAGACCCGACACCATGCTCTGCAGCCGGCTCACGCTCTGCGTCGCCGAGGAGACGGGCGTGACGAGCAGGTCCTTCTCCTTCAGGTAGACCCGCCCCGTCAGGGGGGTGGAGGGGGCGAGCGAGCCCGACTGCAGGGGGGAGAGAGAGTTCAACAGGGTCTATCTGCAGTGTGTGTGTTTATATGTGTGTGTACCTTCTCTACGTGTTGTTGCAGTGTGTGTATATGTGTGTGTACCTTCTCTGTGTTGTTGCAGTGTGTGTATGTGTGTGTGTACCTTCTCTCCGTGTCGTTGCAGTGTGTGTGCATGTGTGTGTACCTTCTCTACGTGTTGTTGCAGTGTGTGTATACGTGTGTACCTTCTCTACGTGTTGTTGCAGTGTGTATATGTGTGTGTACCTTCTCTACGTGTTGTTGCAGTGTGTGTGTATATGTGTGTGTGTACCTTCTCTACGTGTTGTTGCAGTGTGTGTATATGTGTGTGTACCTTCTCTACGTGTTGGTGCAGTGTGTGTACCTTCTCTACGTGTTGGTGCAGTGTGTGTGTGTACCTTCTCTATGTGTTGTTGCAGTGTGTGTGTACCTTCTCTATGTGTTGTTGCAGTGTGTGTGTGTACCTTATCTATGTGTTGTTGCAGTGTGTGTGTGTACCTTATCTATGTGTTGTTGCAGTGTGTGTGTGTATATGTGTGTGTGTACCTTCTCTACGTGTTGTTGCAGTGTGTGTATATGTGTGTACCTTCTCTACGTGTTGTTGCAGTGTGTATATGTGTGTGTACCTTCTCTACGTGTTGTTGCAGTGTGTATATGTGTGTGTACCTTCTCTACGTGTTGTTGCAGTGTGTATATGTGTGTGTACCTTCTCTACGTGTTGTTGCAGTGTGTGTATATGTGTGTACCTTCTCTACGTGTCGTTGCAGTGTGTGTATATGTGTGTACCTTCTCTACGTGTCGTTGCAGTGTGTGTATATGTGTGTGTACCTTCTCTACGTGTCGTTGCAGTGTGTGTATATGTGTGTGTACCTTCTCTACGTGTTGTTGCAGTGTGTGTATATGTGTGTGTACCTTCTCTACGTGTTGTTGCAGTGTGTGTATATGTGTGTGTACCTTCTCTACGTGTTGTTGCAGTGTGTGTATATGTGTGTGTACCGTCTCTACGTGTTGTTGCAGTGTGTGTATATGTGTGTGTACCGTCTCTACGTGTTGTTGCAGTGTGTGTATATGTGTGTACCTTCTCTACGTGTCGTTGCAGTGTGTGTATGTGTGTGTACCTTCTCTACGTGTCGTTGCAGTGTGTGTATATGTGTGTGTACCTTCTCTACGTGTCGTTGCAGTGTGTGTATATGTGTGTGTACCTTCTCTACGTGTCGTTGCAGTGTGTGTATATGTGTGTGTACCTTCTCTACGTGTCGTTGCAGTGTGTGTATATGTGTGTGTACCTTCTCTACGTGTCGTTGCAGTGTGTGTATATGTGTGTGTACCTTCTCTACGTGTCGTTGCAGTGTGTGTATATGTGTGTGTACCTTCTCTACGTGTCGTTGCAGTGTGTGTATATGTGTGTGTACCTTCTCTACGTGTCGTTGCAGTGTGTATATGTGTGTGTACCTTCTCTACGTGTTGTTGCAGTGTGTGTATATGTGTGTGTACCTTCTCTACGTGATGTTGCAGTGTGTGTATATGTGTGTGTACCTTCTATGTGTTGTTGCAGTGTGTGTATATGTGTGTGTACCTTCTCTACGTGTTGTTGCAGTGTGTGTATATGTGTGTGTACCTTCTCTACGTGTCGTTGCAGTGTGTGTATATGTGTGTGTACCTTCTCTACGTGTTGTTGCAGTGTGTGTATATGTGTGTGTACCTTCTCTATGTGTCGTTGCAGTGTGTGTATATGTGTGTGTACCTTCTCTCCGTGTCGTTGCAGTGTGTGTATATGTGTGTGTACCTTCTCTACGTGTCGTTGCAGTGTGTGTATATGTGTGTGTACCTTCTCTACGTGTTGTTGCAGTGTGTGTATATGTGTGTGTACCTTCTCTACGTGTTGTTGCAGTGTGTGTATATGTGTGTGTACCTTCTCTACGTGTCGTTGCAGTGTGTGTATATGTGTGTGTACCTTCTCTACGTGTCGTTGCAGTGTGTGTATATGTGTGTGTACCTTCTCTACGTGTTGTTGCAGTGTGTGTATATGTGTGTGTACCTTCTCTACGTGTTGTTGCAGTGTGTGTATATGTGTGTGTACCTTCTCTACGTGTTGTTGCAGTGTGTGTATATGTGTGTGTACCTTCTCTACGTGTCGTTGCAGTGTGTGTATATGTGTGTGTACCTTCTATGTGTTGTTGCAGTGTGTGTATATGTGTGTGTACCTTCTCTACGTGTTGTTGCAGTGTGTGTATATGTGTGTGTACCTTCTCTACGTGTTGTTGCAGTGTGTGTATATGTGTGTGTACCTTCTCTACGTGTCGTTGCAGTGTGTGTATATGTGTGTGTACCTTCTCTACGTGTTGTTGCAGTGTGTGTATATGTGTGTGTACCTTCTCTACGTGTCGTTGCAGTGTGTGTATATGTGTGTGTACCTTCTCTACGTGTTGTTGCAGTGTGTGTATATGTGTGTGTACCTTCTCTACGTGTCGTTGCAGTGTGTGTATGTGTGTGTACCTTCTCTGTGTTGTTGCAGTGTGTGTATGTGTGTGTGTGTACCTTCTCTACGTGTTGTTGCAGTGTGTGTATATGTGTGTGTACCTTCTCTACGTGTTGTTGCAGTTGGCTCTGAGCTGCCGTCTGATTGGCCGACGGCTCCTGAATAATTTTCCTCGGAGTTCCGATCTCCTCGTCGGCGTCGGCTCCCAGGAACACTCGCTCATCGAAGTCTCCCACCGTCAACACGTACTCCTCGTACTCCCTGTTGATGGCTTTGCTGTACGCAACACACACACACACACACACACACACACGATTACACACTGCAGCCTCTCTGAAAGGTTCTTGTGTGAGACCTCAGCACAGATCAGGAGACAGAACCAGAACCTACTTGTTATCGATGAAGCTCTGAGGATCCAGTAGTTCAGTCAAATGATCCTCGTTGCCCTTCAGGATCTGATGAGCAACAACACACACAAACACACAACAGTTACCTCAACGAACACAAGAGAACTTACAAAGGTGTGTGTGTGTGTGTGTGTGTGTGTGTGTGTGTGTGAGTGTGTGTGTGTGTGTGTGTGTGTGTGTGTGTGTGCACCTGTCTGTGGAACAGCTTCTGGATGTAGGGCCTGAAGTAGTGCTGCTTGATGCCTTTGGCCTCGACCACCAGGCCGTCATGCAGCTCACACAACCGCTCCAACACACACGGAGGAGACGAGGACACGAGGCCTTCAGGGAGGGACGGAGGAGGGAGACCTACACACACACACACACACACACACACACACACACACACACACACACGGATGTCAATGTTCGTCAGACAGAACTGGCAACAACCAGAGTCCTACCATCAGAAAGCAATGTAGACACACACACACACACACACACACACACACACACCTCTGAAGCTGGGGTTGATGAGGTCCTTCCTGTTGTTGCAGAGCAGCGCGTTGCCGAACACCAGGTCCAGACAGCAGAGCAGCAGGTGGTACGAGTTCACCAGGTCGTCACCGATCATCCGGAAGTTACCTTCACACACACACACACACACACACGATCACAACCCGCTCTATGAGACGCGCTGCAGGTCTGAAGAGGTTCATTAAAACAGGACTTGGTACCTTTGGTGTAGACGAACAGAGTCCAGCAGAACTTGAACACATCGCTGATGTGACACGGCAGACGCCTGCACACACACACACACACACACACACACACACACACACACACACACACACACACAACAATTGGAAATTATGTACATCGGAGGAATAAAGAATGAATTTTGGTGTGTGTGTGTGCGCTTCCTGTGTGTGTGTGTACATGTGCTTCCTGTGTGTGTGTGTGTGTGTGTACCTGTGCTTCGTGTGTGTGTGTGTGTTCACTTTTGTGTGTGTACCTGTGCTTCCTGTATGTGTGTGTGTATGTGTGTGTACCTGTGTCTGTACCTGTGTGTGTCTGTGTGTATGTACGTGTGTGTACCAGGGCTGTGCGGTATACCGGTTTCGGCTTTCCGTCCGGTATGAATTCTTCACATACCGTCATACCGGTCGCCGCGCTTTGGCAGCAACAACATTTAACGTTCACAGCTTGAAGCTGCAGGAGCAGCGGACGGAGCTACTTAGCTCTCATGGAGACTCAGTTGACTTATGGTTTGAAGGGAATGACATCGTCAAAATGCATGATGGGTAAATTACTTCGCCAAAATGCCCGCCCACACAGGAAGACTCTTCATGTGCAGGAAGAAGTCTCTTCCGGTGCGGCTGAGTGGGCGGGCTTTACCCAGAATGCATTTTGTCGATGTCATTTCTTTGAAACCGTGAGTCAACCTCTATCCGTGAGACGTAAGTAGCTCAGACCGCTGGACACGCAGCTGTGACTGTAAACATGAAATGTTGCTCCCTGCCGTCGTTATGGCTGCACATGCGCCACCAGTATGAAGGGATATGAAATAACTACATTCCCCTGGGTCCTAAACCCCTCCATGTTTAGCTTCCTAACACAACCTATGTACCAACGTACAAACAGCTGCTGGCCAGTTGTGAGTGGTGAATAACGATGGCGGGCGTTCGTTTTCGGCGTCAATAAATTAATGTGTTTATTCGGAGAAAAAAAATACCGTGATATACCGTGAAACCGCCAGAATCCTACAAAATACCGTGATATAGATTTTTGGCCATACCGCCCAGCCCTAGTGTGTCTGTGTGTCTGTGTGTGTGTACCTGTGCTTCCTGCTGCGTGGCTGCCGTGGCCTCCCGCCCCCCTGAGGGTTCTGGAACATGTCCATGAAAATGGGCTCAAACTTCCTGAAGATCACCGTGGAAACCTCAAAGTTGCGCTCCAGCCGCTCCATGCGCAGCCGGAAGTCCTGAGGGAGGTTAGCCATGTCGGCCCACTTCCTCATCTTGGAGAAGAACTGGATCAGACTGGGAGAGGGGAGCGCTAGTAACGTTAGCCGCTAACAGAACCAACAGGAGGAGAGCTAGTAACGTTAGCCGCTAACAGAACCAACAGGAGGAGAGCTAGTAACGTTAGCCGCTAACAGAGAACCAACAGGAGGAGAGCTAGTAACGTTAGCCGCTAACAGAGAACCAACAGGAGGAGAGCTAGTAACGTTAGCCGCTAACAGAACCAACAGGAGGAGAGCTAGTAACGTTAGCCGCTAACAGAACCAACAGGAGGAGAGCTAGTAACGTTAGCCGCTAACAGAACCAACAGGAGGAGCGCTAGTAACGTTAGCCGCTAACAGAACCAACAGGAGGAGAGCTAGTAACGTTAGCCGCTAACAGAACCAACAGGAGGAGAGCTAGTAACGTTAGCCGCTAACAGAACCAACAGGAGGAGCGCTAGTAACGTTAGCCGCTAACAGATAACCAACAAGAGGAGAGCTAGTAACGTTAGCCGCTAACGGAGAAACAACAGGGGGAGAGCTAGTAACGTTAGCCGCTAACGGAGAACCAACACAGGTTCCCTTCAGTTACATGATCTGTTCTCGTGGTGCGTTCAGGCTCTGCTCAGTGAACATGAGTACTGGCTGAAGGTGAATGATAGTGCTCTCGTGGTGCGTTCAGGCTCTGCTCAGTGAACAAGAGTACTGGCTGAAGGTAAATGACGGTGCTCTCGTGGTGCGTTCAGGCTCTGCTCAGTGAACACGAGTACCGGCTGAAGGTAAATTATAGTGCTCTCGTGGTGCGTTCAGGCTCTGCTCAGTGAACACGAGTACCAGCTGAAGGTAAATGACTGCTCTCGTGGTGCGTTCAGGCTCTGCTCAGTGACCACGAGTACCGGCTGAAGATAAATGACTGCTCTCGTGGTGCGTTCAGGCTCTGCTCAGTGAACAAGAGTACTGGCTGAAGGTAAATGATAGTGCTCTCGTGGTGCGTTCAGGCTCTGCTCAGTGAACACGAGTACCGGCTGAAGGTAAATGATAGTGCTCTCGTGGTGCGTTCAGGCTCTGCTCAGTGAACACGAGTACCGGCTGAAGGTAAATGACTGCTCTCGTGGTGCGTTCAGGCTCCAGACTGACCTGAGCTTGGCGGTCCTCAGGATGCGGGTGAGGGACACACAGTTGCCCTCCATGAGGCCCTTCCCCACCGTGGGCGTGGAGCCCTTCCTGCAGGCGGCGTACAGCGAGCAGGCCAGCCAGTGACCCACCTCTCCCTGCACACACAGCTTCATCACCATCATCTTCATCACCAGTAAAGCATGAACTATTGAGGACTGAGGAATCCTTCTTCCTCTTTTCATTTACTTTCTATTTCTGTAAAAGATGGATTAACCATGATGCCATTCTGTATTTCTTTTATAGAATTATTTTTCCGGGGGACTGAGGATGACGTGCTGCACAGGAAGTGACTCATCTGATGAAGTCACAACAAGTCATAACATGCATAACATGTCACAACATGTCACAACACGTCACAAGTCATAACATGTCACAACACGTCACAAGTCATAACATGTCACAACATGTCACAAGTCATAACATGTCATAACATGTCACAAGTCATAACATGTCACAACATGTCACAAGTCATAACATGTCACAACATGTCACAAGTCATAACATGTCACAACATGTCACAAGTCATAACATGTCATAACATGTCACAAGTCATAACATGTCACAACATGTCACAAGTCATAACATGTCATAACATGTCACAAAACATATCATAACACGTCACAAGTCATAACATGTCATAACATGTCACAAGTCATAACATGTCATAACATGTCACATAACATATCATAACACGTCACAAGTCATAACATGTCACAAGTCATAACATGTCATAACATGTCACAAAACATATCATAACACGTCACAAGTCATAACATGTCACAAAACATATCATAACACGTCACAAGTCATAACATATCATAACATGTCACAAGTCATAACATGTCACAAAACATATCATAACACGTCACAAGTCATAACATGTCACAACATGTCACAAGTCATAACATATCATAACATGTCACAAAACATAACATAACATGTCACAAGTCATAACATGTCACAAAACACAACATAACATGTCACAAGTCATAACATGTCACAAGTCATAACATGTCACAAGTCATAACATAACATGTCACAAGTCATAACATGTCACAAGTCATAACATGTCACAAGTCATAACATAACATGTCACAAGTCATAACATGTCACAAGTCATAACATGTCACAAGTCATAACATAACATGTCACAAGTCATAACATGTCACAAGTCATAACATGTCACAAGTCATAACATGTCACATGTCACAAGTCATAACATGTCACAAGTCATAACATGTCACAAGTCATAACATGTCACAAGTCATAACATAACATAACATGTCACAAGTCATAACATGTCACAAGTCATAACATGTCACAAGTCATAACATGTCATATAACGTGTCATAACATTTTATTATAAATCTGAATCTTTAAAGTAACTAAATACACAAGATAAACGGGAGTGCAGTAAAAGTACATATTCAAGTAACTACTTTCTACCAGTGGACATAAACAATCTTCTGCACGCGTGTTGCATTCAGGGAACCTGCGGTGTTTACACATATTCTAGACACGTATTAACGGTGGACTGTACATTGTATTATTATTGCAAAGTAACTAAAAACTCAAAATAAACGGAGCGCAGTAAAAGTACCTCAGAATCCTACTTAAGAGCTGTATTGGCACTTTCCACCAGTAAACAAGCGCCAGCACGCGTGTTGCGTTCAGGGAACCTGCGGTGTTTACAGACGTCGATCAAAGAACAACAGACAGATGCACGTCAGACGATGACGACACCCTTTAACCCCACGTGTTACGGTCGCGCGCTGCTCCGTTTATTTCGAGGTGTTTGGGTGAAAGCGCTCGTGTTGTGACGGGACGTTATGGCGGCCCTCACCTCCAGGGTGTAGGTGTTCCAGATGGCCGTGAAGGTGTCCATGGTCTCCGCGGCCGTGTGCGCGTCCATGTTGAGCTCCTGGCACAGCGCGTCCAGGCCGCTGCGCACCGAGCTGTCCTCCATGCGGCCCGACTCCGAGTCCGACGACTCCTCTCCCCGCATGGCGCGCTGCCGCCGGCGTACAGCTGGTTTAAAACGGGGATATGTCCTCCAGTGTTAAAAAGCAGCGCTCCCCACGGACACACAAACACAAACACACGCAACGCCACCCGGCGGACTTCCGCTCACCATCCCCCACAATGCAGCGCGTTGGCGGGAAAACAAGCCGGCTTCGACCAATCAGAAGCGGGGCAGAGCGTTCTTCTTCGCAGAGGTTTTTCGGCGGTTGGCAAACCACTGAATTGGTCCATTACCGCCACCATCTGGTGGGGAGTGGGATCAGGATGTCTAGTACTTGTATTATTTAAAAGAAAAGACTAAATGCATTTATACACATTTTAACAAATTCAACAAAAACTAAATAAACTGTAAAATAAAAGAGCGATTACGCCCCTCCCCCCACTCTGCTGTGTACAAGACATTGTATTCTGTCTGTCTGTTGTTACCAACCTCTCAGAGTCAAACTCATCGTATCACTGAAATTATTCTGATTCTAACATGAAATAAAATGTTACAATCTTTTCTGAGACGTTTATTTCTGCACAAAAACAGATGACAGAGATTTTTTTTGTTTATTCAACAATCAAACAAAAACACCTGCAAAGAACCAGACGTTCTCAAGAGAAATGCAACTGAATAAATGAGACTGATCTAAAGGAAGGAACCAGTAGAACACCAGTAGAACACCAGTAGAACACCAGTAGAACACCAGTAGAACACCAGTAGAACACCAGTTTATTAGTTCAAAGCAGCTGAAGGGGAGAACTTCCCATGGGCACCGATTGGCTGGAGGACAGGAAGTGGTGAGCGTGAAGCAGGAAGTCCTACATGAACATGTCATCGTAGCCGGGCGGGGGCATGTGGTCCGGGTCCGGCCTGGAGGAGGAGGAGGAGGAGGAGGAGGAGGAAGAGGAAGAGGAAGAAGAAGCATCATCATGTTTGAGTTCTTCTGTTGAAATGTTTCTAGCTTCATGTAATAGTGGACGTTTGTACGTTTAAAAGATGTTTTTGATTTGATTTATTTATAATATATATATATATATATATATATCTCACCTGTGTGTGTGTGTGTGTGTGTGTGTGTGTGTGTGTGTGTGTCTCACCTGGGTCTGGGTCGTCCTACGGGTCCAAACGGGTCAAAGCGGGCCCCTGGGGGCACGGCTCCAGGAGGCAGGATGTCTGGGATCCCACTAGACGGGTCGAACCCGGAGCGAGGGAACCCAGACCTCAACGGGTCCACGATCATGCCGCCGCCGCCCCGAGACCTGGGGTCACATGACAGATGTTCCTCAGGAGCTCAAAGCGGTTAGCAGTAAGTCACATGACAGATGTTCCTCAGGAGCTCAAAGCGGTTAGCAGTAAGTCACATGACAGATGTTCCTCAGGAGCTCAAAGCGGTTAGCAGTAAGTCACATGACAGATGTTCCTCAGGAGCTTTAAAGCAGTTAGCAGTAAGTCACATGACAGATGTTCCTCAGGAGCTTTAAAGCAGTTAGCAGTAAGTCACATGACAGATGTTCCTCAGGAGCTCAAAGCGGTTAGCAGTAAGTCACATGACAGATGTTCCTCAGGAGCTTTAAAGCAGTTAGCAGTAAGTCACATGACAGATGTTCCTCAGAAGCTTTAAAGCAGTTAGCAGTAAGTCACATGACAGATGTTCCTCAGGACTAGTTCCTCTAGTCTCTGTGACTCTCTGGTGAGTGTAGTGTCTCTGACTCTCTGGTGGGTGAAGGTATTGACTCTCTGGTGGGTGAGTGTAGAGTCTCTGTGACTCTCTGGTGAGTGTAGAGTCTCTGTGACTCTCTGGTGAGTGTAGTGTCTCTGTGACTCTCTGGTGGGTGAGTGTAGTGACTCTCTGGTGGGTGTAGTGTCTCTGACTCTCTGGTGGGTGAAGGTATTGACTCTCTGGTGAGTGTAGTGTCTCTGACTCTCTGGTGGGTGAGTGTAGTGTCTCTGTGACTCTCTGGTGGGTGAGTGTAGTGTCTCTCTGACTCTCTGGTGGGTGTAGTGCCTCTGACTCTCTGGTGGGTGAAGGTATTGACTCTCTGGTGGGTGTAGTGTCTCTGACTCTCTGGTGGGTGTAGTGTCTCTGACTCTCTGGTGGGTGTAGTGTCTCTGACTCTCTGGTGGGTGAAGGTATTGACTCTCTGGTGGGTGTAGTGTCTCTGACTCTCTGGTGGGTGAAGGTATTGACTCTCTGGTGGGTGAAGGTATTGACTCTCTGGTGGGTGAAGGTATTGACTCTCTGGTGGGTGTAGTGTCTCTGACTCTCTGGTGGGTGAAGGTATTGACTCTCTGGTGGGTGTAGTGTCTCTGACTCTCTGGTGGGTGTAGTGCCTCTGACTCTCTGGTGGGTGTAGTGTCTCTCTGACTCTCTGGTGGGTGTAGTGTCTCTCTGACTCTCTGGTGGGTGTAGTGTCTCTCTGACTCTCTGGTGAGTGAGTGTAGTGTCTCTCTGACTCTCTGGTGAGTGAGTGTAGTGTCTCTCTGACTCTCTGGTGAGTGAGTGTAGTGTCTCTCTGACTCTCTGGTGAGTGAGTGTAGTGTCTCTCTGACTCTCTGGTGAGTGAGTGTAGTGTCTCTCTGACTCTCTGGTGAGTGAGTGTAGTGTCTCTCTGACTCTCTGGTGAGTGAGTGTAGTGTCTCTCTGACTCTCTGGTGAGTGAGTGTAGTGTCTCTCTGACTCTCTGGTGAGTGAGTGTAGTGTCTCTCTGACTCTCTGGTGAGTGAGTGTAGTGTCTCTCTGACTCTCTGGTGAGTGAGTGTAGTGTCTCTGTGACTCTCTGGTGGGTGTAGTGTCTCTGTGACTCTCTGGTGGGTGTAGTGTCTCTGTGACTCTCTGGTGGGTGTAGTGTCTCTGTGACTCTCTGGTGGGTGTAGTGTCTCTGTGACTCTCTGGTGGGTGTAGTGTCTCTGTGACTCTCTGGTGGGTGTAGTGTCTCTGTGACTCTCTGGTGGGTGTAGTGTCTCTCTGACTCTCTGGTGGGTGTAGTGTCTCTCTGACTCTCTGGTGGGTGTAGTGTCTCTCTGACTCTCTGGTGGGTGTAGTGTCTCTCTGACTCTCTGGTGGGTGTAGTGTCTCTGTGACTCTCTGGTGGGTGTAGTGTCTCTGTGACTCTCTGGTGAGTGTAGTGTCTCTGTGACTCTCTGGTGAGTGTAGTGTCTCTGTGACTCTCTGGTGAGTGAGTGTAGTGTCTCTCTGACTCTCTGGTGAGTGAGTGTAGTGTCTCTCTGACTCTCTGGTGAGTGAGTGTAGTGTCTCTCTGACTCTCTGGTGAGTGAGTGTAGTGTCTCTCTGACTCTCTGGTGAGTGAGTGTAGTGTCTCTCTGACTCTCTGGTGAGTGGGTGTAGTCTCTCTGACTCTCTGGTGGGTGTAGTGCCTCTGACTCTCTGGTGGGTGTAGTGCCTCTGACTCTCTGGTGGGTGTAGTGCCTCTGACTCTCTGGTGGGTGTAGTGCCTCTGACTCTCTGGTGGGTGTAGTGTCTCTGACTCTCTGGTGGGTGTAGTGCCTCTGACTCTCTGGTGGGTGTAGTGCCTCTGACTCTCTGGTGGGTGTAGTGCCTCTGACTCTCTGGTGGGTGTAGTGCCTCTGACTCTCTGGTGGGTGTAGTGTCTCTGACTCTCTGGTGGGTGTAGTGTCTCTGACTCTCTGGTGGGTGTAGTGTCTCTGACTCTCTGGTGGGTGAAGGTATTGACTCTCTGGTGGGTGAAGGTATTGACTCTCCGGTGGGTGTAGTGTCTCTGACTCTCTGGTGGGTGTAGTGTCTCTGACTCTCTGGTGGGTGAAGGTATTGACTCTCTGGTGGGTGAAGGTATTGACTCTCTGGTGGGTGTAGTGTCTCTGACTCTCTGGTGGGTGAAGGTATTGACTCTCTAGTGGGTGAAGGTATTGACTCTCTAGTGGGTGAAGGTATTGACTCTCTAGTGGGTGTAGTCTCTCTGACTCTCTGGTGGGTGAAGGTATTGACTCTCTGGTGGGTGAAGGTATTGACTCTCTGGTGGGTGTAGTGTCTCTGACTCTCTGGTGGGTGAAGGTATTGACTCTCTAGTGGGTGAAGGTATTGACTCTCTAGTGGGTGAAGGTATTGACTCTCTAGTGGGTGTAGTCTCTCTGACTCTCTGGTGGGTGAAGGTATTGACTCTCTGGTGGGTGAAGGTATTGACTCTCTGGTGGGTGTAGTCTCTCTGACTCTCTGGTGAGTGTAGTCTCTCTGACTCTCTAGTGGGTGAAGGTATTGACTCTCTGGTGAGTGTAGTCTCTCTGACTCTCTGGTGAGTGTAGTCTCTCTGACTCTCTAGTGGGTGAAGGTATTGACTCTCTGGTGAGTGTAGTCTCTCTGACTCTCTGGTGGGTGAAGGTATTGACTCTCTGGTGGGTGAAGGTATTGACTCTCTGGTGGGTGTAGTGTCTCTGACTCTCTGGTGGGTGAAGGTATTGACTCACCCAAAGGGGTCCAGGTCTGCTCCTCCTGCTGCGAACGGGGGAACCATGGGGTCTCGCCTGAAAGCAGAACCCCGTTGATCAAGACCAGCGGACCAGATTCAAAATGAACTGATAATGTTATTGATCAGTCTGACACTGAATGATTACAATGATTACACAAAGAATATCAAACATCACATGCAGTCAGTTATCCCATTATTAATTATTACTAGTATTATTCATATTATTAATTATGATCCATTAGTAATTATTACTAGTATTTATTATTCGTTATTATTCATAATTAGTATTAAGTAGTCATTAGTATTATTAATTGTCTTATTATTATTATTATTATTATTATTATTATATTATGAATAATTGACAGGCTTTAGCTCCTTATTTCTTATGGTTTAACGTGTTTCTGAGGTTAAATACTGCAGAAAGAACCAGTACTTTCAGGAGTACTGGTTCAGCACTGGTTCAGCACTGGTTCAGTACTTCCAGGAGTACTGGTTCAGTACTGGTTCAGTACTTTCAGGAGTACTGGTTCAGTACTGGTTCAGTACTTTCAGGAGTACTGGTTCAGCACTTTCAGTGTACTGGTGTACTGGTTCAGTACTGGTTCAGCACTGGTTCAGTACTTCCAGGAGTACTGGTTCAGTACTGGTTCAGTACTGGTTCAGCACTGGTTCAGTACTGGTTCAGTACTGGTTCAGTACTTTCAGGAGTACTGGTTCAGTACTGGTTCAGCACTGGTTCAGTACTTTCAGGAGTACTGGTTCAGTACTGGTTCAGTACTGGTTCTGAAGGGGTCCAGACTGACCAGTGGGGGGGCGGGCCCTGACGAGGCTGCCGGCTGGGCACCCGGAGGGGGTCGCTGTCCTCTCTCCTTCGTCTCTGCTCTTCCTCCTCCTCCTCCTCCTCCTCCTCCTCCCTCCTCTTCCTCGGTGCCGTGGGTCTGTCCGCTGGCAGCAGCTGAGTCTTCACCTTCTCCGTCAGGCCGTCTGCGTCCTTGAACACACTGCAGAGACCCAGGAGAGAGAGGGGCCTTCAGAATAAAAGCTGTTTCACCAGGAGACAGCAGACATGTGAGGGCCTTCAGAATAAAAGCTGGTTAACCAGGAGACAGCAGACATGTGAGCGGGGCCTTCAGAATAAAAGCTGTTTCACCAGGAGACAGCAGACATGTGAGGAGCCTTCAGAATAAAAGCTGGTTAACCAGGAGACAGCAGACATGTGAGGAGCCTTCAGAATAAAAGCTGTTTCACCAGGAGACAGCAGACATGTGAGGAGCCTTCAGAATAAAAGCTGTTTCACCAGGAGACAGCAGACATGTGAGGAGCCTTCAGAATAAAAGCTGTTTCACCAGGAGACAGCAGACATGTGAGGAGCCTTCAGAATAAAAGCTGTTTCACCAGGAGACAGCAGACATGTGAGGAGCCTTCAGAATAAAAGCTGTTTCACCAGGAGACAGCAGACATGTGAGGAGCCTTCAGAATAAAAGCTGGTTAACCAGGAGACAGCAGACTTGTGAGGAGCCTTCAGAATAAAAGCTGTTTCACCAGGAGACAGCAGATATGTGAGGAGCCTTCAGAATAAAAGCTGGTTAACCAGGAGACAGCAGACATGTGAGGAGCCTTCAGAATAAAAGCTGGTTAACCAGGAGACAGCAGACATGTGAGGAGCCTTCAGAATAAAAGCTGGTTAACCAGGAGACAGCAGACATGTGAGGAGCCTTCAGAATAAAAGCTGGTTAACCAGGAGACAGCAACTTCATGAGACAAACAAGCAAAGACTCAATGTGATGAAGAGTCACCTGATGACCACGGTGTTATTACATGTTACCTGTGGTGTTGTTACATGTTACCTGTGGTTTGTTACATGCTACCTGTGGTGGTGTTACATGCTACCTGTGGTGGTGTTACATGTTGTGTTGTTACATGTTACATGTTGTGTTGTGACATGTTACCTGTGGTGTTACATGTTACCTGTGGTGGTGTTACATGTTGTGTTACATGTTACATGTTGTGTTGTGACATGTTACCTGTGGTGTTGTTACATGTTGTGTTGTTACATGTTACATAATGTGTTGTGACATGTTACCTGTGGTGTTGTGACATGTTGTGTTGTTACATGTTACCTGTGGTGTTGTGACATGTTACCTGTGGTGTTGTGACATGTTACCTGTGGTGTTGTGACATGTTGTGTTGTTACATGTTACCTGTGGTGTTGTGACATGTTGTGTTGTTACATGCTACATGTTGTGTTGTGACATGTTACCTGTGGTGTTGTTACATGTTGTGTTGTTACATGTTACATGTTGTGTTGTGACATGTTACCTGTGGTGTTGTGACATGTTGTGTTGTGACATGTTACCTGTGGTGTTGTGACATGTTACCTGTGGTGTTGTGACATGTTGTGTTGTTACATGTTACCTGTGGTGTTGTGACATGTTACCTGTGGTGTTGTGACATGCTACCTGTGGTGTTGTGACATGTTGTGTTGTTACATGTTACCTGTGGTGGTGTTACATGCTACCTGTGGTGGTGTTACATGTTGTGTTGTTACATGTTACATGTTGTGTTGTTACATGTTACATGTTGTGTTGTGACATGTTACCTGTGGTGTTACATGTTACCTGTGGTGGTGTTACATGTGTTACATGTTACATGTTGTGTTGTGACATGTTACCTGTGGTGTTGTTACATGTTGTGTTGTTACATGTTACCTGTGGTGTTGTGACATGTTACCTGTGGTGTTGTGACATGTTGTGTTGTTACATGTTACCTGTGGTGTTGTGACATGTTACCTGTGGTGTTGTGACATGCTACCTGTGGTGTTGTTACATGTTACCTGTGGTGTTACATGTTACCTGTGGTGGTGTTACATGTGTTACATGTTACATGTTGTGTTGTGACATGTTACCTGTGGTGTTGTTACATGTTGTGTTGTTACATGTTACCTGTGGTGTTGTGACATGTTACCTGTGGTGTTGTGACATGTTGTGTTGTTACATGTTACCTGTGGTGTTGTGACATGTTACCTGTGGTGTTGTGACATGCTACCTGTGGTGTTGTGACATGTTGTGTTGTTACATGTTACCTGTGGTGTTGTGACATGTTACCTGTGGTGTTGTGACATGTTGTGTTGTTACATGCTACATGTTGTGTTGTGACATGTTACCTGTGGTGTTACATGTTACCTGTGGTGTTGTTACATGTTGTGTTGTTACATGTTACATGTTGTGTTGTGACATGTTACCTGTGGTGTTGTGACATGTTGTGTTGTTACATGTTACCTGTGGTGTTGTGACATGTTACATGTGGTGTTGTGACATGTTGTGTTGTTACATGTTACCTGTGGTGTTGTGACATGTTACCTGTGGTGTTGTGACATGTTGTGTTGTTACATGTTACCTGTGGTGTTGTGACATGTTACCTGTGGTGTTGTGACATGTTACCTGTGGTGTTGTGACATGTTGTGTTGTTACATGTTACCTGTGGTGTTGTTACATGTTACCTGTGGTGTTGTGACATGCTACCTGTGGTGTTGTGACATGTTGTGTTGTTACATGTTACCTGTGGTGTTGTGACATGTTACCTGTGGTGTTGTGACATGTTGTGTTGTTACATGCTACATGTTGTGTTGTGACATGTTACCTGTGGTGTTGTGACATGTTGTGTTGTTACATGTTACCTGTGGTGTTGTGACATGTTACCTGTGGTGTTGTGACATGTTACCTGTGGTGTTGTGACATGTTGTGTTGTTACATGTTACCTGTGGTGTTGTTACATGTTACCTGTGGTGTTGTGACATGTTACCTGTGGTGTTGTGACATGCTACCTGTGGTGTTGTGACATGCTGTGTTGTTACATGTTACCTGTGGTGTTGTGACATGTTACCTGTGGTGTTGTGACATGTTGTGTTGTTACATGTTACATGTTGTGTTGTGACATGTTACCTGTGGTGTTGTGACATGTTGTGTTGTTACATGTTACCTGTGGTGTTGTGACATGTTACCTGTGGTGTTGTGACATGTTACCTGTGGTGTTGTGACATGTTGTGTTGTTACATGTTACCTGTGGTGTTGTTACATGTTACCTGTGGTGTTGTGACATGTTACCTGTGGTGTTGTGACATGCTACCTGTGGTGTTGTGACATGTTGTGTTGTTACATGTTACCTGTGGTGTTGTGACATGTTACCTGTGGTGTTGTGACATGTTGTGTTGTTACATGCTACATGTTGTGTTGTGACATGTTACCTGTGGTGTTGTTACATGTTGTGTTGTTACATGTTACATGTTGTGTTGTGACATGTTACCTGTGGTGTTGTGACATGTTGTGTTGTTACATGTTACCTGTGGTGTTGTGACATGTTACCTGTGGTGTTGTGACATGTTGTGTTGTTACATGTTACATGTTGTGTTGTGACATGTTACCTGTGGTGTTGTGACATGTTGTGTTGTTACATGTTACCTGTGGTGTTGTGACATGTTACCTGTGGTGTTGTGACATGTTACCTGTGGTGTTGTGACATGCTACCTGTGGTGTTGTGACATGCTACCTGTGGTGTTGTGACATGTTGTGTTGTTACATGTTACCTGTGGTGGTGTTACATGCTACCTGTGGTGGTGTTACATGTTGTGTTGTTACATGTTACATGTTGTGACATGTTACCTGTGGTGTTACATGTTACCTGTGGTGGTGTTACATGTTGTGTTACATGTTACATGTTGTGTTGTGACATGTTACCTGTGGTGTTGTGACATGTTGTGTTGTTACATGTTACCTGTGGTGTTGTGACATGTTACCTGTGGTGTTGTGACATGCTACCTGTGGTGTTGTGACATGTTGTGTTGTTACATGCTACCTGTGGTGTTGTTACATGTTACCTGTGGTGTTGTGACATGTTGTGTTGTTACATGCTACCTGTGGTGTTGTTACATGTTACCTGTGGTGTTGTTACATGTGTGACATGTTACCTGTGGTGTTGTGACATGTTACCTGTGGTGTTGTGACATGTTGTGTTGTTACATGCTACATGTTGTGTTGTGACATGTTACCTGTGGTGTTACATGTTACCTGTGGTGTTGTTACATGTTGTGTTGTTACATGTTACATGTTGTGTTGTGACATGTTACCTGTGGTGTTGTGACATGTTGTGTTGTTACATGTTACCTGTGGTGTTGTGACATGTTACATGTGGTGTTGTGACATGTTGTGTTGTTACATGTTACCTGTGGTGTTGTGACATGTTACCTGTGGTGTTGTGACATGTTACCTGTGGTGTTGTGACATGTTGTGTTGTTACATGTTACCTGTGGTGTTGTTACATGTTACCTGTGGTGTTGTGACATGCTACCTGTGGTGTTGTGACATGTTGTGTTGTTACATGTTACCTGTGGTGTTGTGACATGTTACCTGTGGTGTTGTGACATGTTGTGTTGTTACATGCTACATGTTGTGTTGTGACATGTTACCTGTGGTGTTGTGACATGTTGTGTTGTTACATGTTACCTGTGGTGTTGTGACATGTTACCTGTGGTGTTGTGACATGTTACCTGTGGTGTTGTGACATGTTGTGTTGTTACATGTTACCTGTGGTGTTGTTACATGTTACCTGTGGTGTTGTGACATGTTACCTGTGGTGTTGTGACATGCTACCTGTGGTGTTGTGACATGCTGTGTTGTTACATGTTACCTGTGGTGTTGTGACATGTTACCTGTGGTGTTGTGACATGTTGTGTTGTTACATGTTACATGTTGTGTTGTGACATGTTACCTGTGGTGTTGTGACATGTTGTGTTGTTACATGTTACCTGTGGTGTTGTGACATGTTACCTGTGGTGTTGTGACATGTTACCTGTGGTGTTGTGACATGTTGTGTTGTTACATGTTACCTGTGGTGTTGTTACATGTTACCTGTGGTGTTGTGACATGTTACCTGTGGTGTTGTGACATGCTACCTGTGGTGTTGTGACATGTTACCTGTGGTGTTGTGACATGCTACCTGTGGTGTTGTGACATGTTGTGTTGTTACATGTTACCTGTGGTGTTGTGACATGTTACCTGTGGTGTTGTGACATGTTGTGTTGTTACATGCTACATGTTGTGTTGTGACATGTTACCTGTGGTGTTGTTACATGTTGTGTTGTTACATGTTACATGTTGTGTTGTGACATGTTACCTGTGGTGTTGTGACATGTTGTGTTGTTACATGTTACCTGTGGTGTTGTGACATGTTACCTGTGGTGTTGTGACATGTTACCTGTGGTGTTGTGACATGCTACCTGTGGTGTTGTGACATGCTACCTGTGGTGTTGTGACATGTTGTGTTGTTACATGTTACCTGTGGTGGTGTTACATGCTACCTGTGGTGGTGTTACATGTTGTGTTGTTACATGTTACATGTTGTGACATGTTACCTGTGGTGTTACATGTTACCTGTGGTGGTGTTACATGTTGTGTTACATGTTACATGTTGTGTTGTGACATGTTACCTGTGGTGTTGTGACATGTTGTGTTGTTACATGTTACCTGTGGTGTTGTGACATGTTACCTGTGGTGTTGTGACATGCTACCTGTGGTGTTGTGACATGTTGTGTTGTTACATGCTACCTGTGGTGTTGTTACATGTTACCTGTGGTGTTGTGACATGTTGTGTTGTTACATGCTACCTGTGGTGTTGTTACATGTTACCTGTGGTGTTGTTACATGTGTGACATGTTACCTGTGGTGTTGTGACATGTTACCTGTGGTGTTACATGTTGTGTTGTTACATGTCACATGTGGTGTTGTTACATGTTACCTGTGGTGGTGTGACATGTGTGACATGTTACCTGTGGTGTTGTGACATGTTACCTGTGGTGTTGTGACATGTTACCTGTGGTGGTGTGACATGTTACCTGTGGTGGTGTGACATGTTACCTGTGGTGTTGTGACATGTGTGACATGTTACCTGTGGTGTTGTGACATGTTACCTGTGGTGTTGTGACATGTGTGACATGTTACCTGTGGTGTTGTGACATGTTACCTGTGGTGGTGTGACATGTGTGACATGTTACCTGTGGTGTTGTGACATGTTACCTGTGGTGTTACATGTTGTGTTGTTACATGTCACATGTGGTGTTGTTACATGTTGTGTTGTTACATGTTATCTGTGGTGTTGTTACATGTTGTGTTGTGACATGTTACCTGTGGTGTTGTGACATGTTACCTGTGGTGGTGTGACATGTTACCTGTGGTGTTGTGACATGTTACCTGTGGTGTTGTGACATGTGTGACATGTTACCTGTGGTGTTGTGACATGTTACCTGTGGTGTTGTGACATGTTACCTGTGGTGTTGTGACATGTTACCTGTGGTGTTGTGACATGTTACCTGTGGTGTTGTGACATGTTACCTGTGGTGTTGTGACATGTTGTGTTGTGACATGTTACCTGTGGTGTTGTGACATGTTACCTGTGGTGGTGTGACATGTGTGACATGTTACCTGTGGTGTTGTGACATGTTACCTGTGGTGTTGTGACATGTTACCTGTGGTGTTGTGACATGTTACCTGTGGTGTTGTGACATGTTACCTGTGGTGGTGTTACCTGTGGTGTTGTGACATGTTACATGTGGTGGTGTGACATGTTACCTGTGGTGTTGTGACATGTTACCTGTGGTGGTGTTACCTGTGGTGTTGTGACATGTTACATGTGGTGGTGTGACATGTTACCTGTGGTGTTGTGACATGTTACCTGTGGTGGTGTTACCTGTGGTGTTGTGACATGTTACATGTGGTGGTGTGACATGTTACCTGTGGTGTTGTGACATGTTACCTGTGGTGTTGTGACATGTTATCTGTGGTGTTGTTACATGTTGTGTTGTGACATGTTACCTGTGGTGTTGTTACATGTTATCTGTGGTGTTGTTACATGTTGTGTTGTGACATGTTACCTGTGGTGTTGTGACATGTTACCTGTGGTGTTGTGACATGTTACCTGTGGTGTTGTGACATGTTACCTGTGGTGGTGTTACCTGTGGTGTTGTGACATGTTACATGTGGTGGTGTGACATGTTACCTGTGGTGGTGTTACCTGTGGTGTTGTGACATGTTACATGTGGTGGTGTGACATGTTACCTGTGGTGTTGTGACATGTTACCTGTGGTGGTGTTACCTGTGGTGTTGTGACATGTTACATGTGGTGGTGTGACATGTTACCTGTGGTGTTGTGACATGTTACATGTGGTGGTGTGACATGTGACATGTTACCTGTGGTGTTGTTACATGTTATCTGTGGTGTTGTTACATGTTGTGTTGTGACATGTTACCTGTGGTGTTGTGACATGTTACCTGTGGTGTTGTGACATGTTACCTGTGGTGTTGTGACATGTTACCTGTGGTGTTGTGACATGTTACCTGTGGTGTTGTTACATGTTACATGTTGTGTTGTGACATGTTACATGTGGTGGTGTTACATGTTGTGTTGTGACATGTTACCTGTGGTGTTGTGACATGTTACCTGTGGTGTTGCGACATGTTGTGTTGTTACATGCTACCTGTGGTGTTGTTACATGTTACCTGTGGTGTTGTGACATGTTGTGTTGTTACATGTTATCTGTGGTGGTGTTACCTGTGGTGTTGTGACATGTTACATGTGGTGTTGTGACATGTTACATGTTGTGTTGTGACATGTTACCTGTGGTGGTGTTACATGTTGTGTTGTGACATGTTACCTGTGGTGTTGTGACATGTTACCTGTGGTGGTGTGACATGTGTGACATGTTACCTGTGGTGTTGTTACATGTTATCTGTGGTGTTGTTACATGTTGTGTTGTGACATGTTACCTGTGGTGGTGTGACATGTGTGACATGTTACCTGTGGTGTTGTGACATGTTACCTGTGGTGTTGTGACATGTTACCTGTGGTGTTGTGACATGTTACCTGTGGTGTTGTGACATGTTACCTGTGGTGGTGTGACATGTTACCTGTGGTGGTGTGACATGTTACCTGTGGTGGTGTTACATGTTGTGTTGTGACATGTTACCTGTGGTGTTGTGACATGTTATGTTGTTACATGTTACCTGTGGTGTTGTTACCTGTGGTTTTGTTACATGTTGTGCTGTTACATGTTACCTGTGGTGTTGTGACATGTTAGCTGTGGTGTTGTGACATGTTAGCTGTGGTGTTGTGACATGTGTTGTGACATGTTACCTGTGGTGGTGTTACATGTTGTGTTGTGACATGTTACCTGTGGTGTTGTTACCTGTGGTGTTGTGACATGTTGTGTTGTTACATGTTATCTGTGGTGTTGTTACCTGTGGTGGTGTGACATGTTACCTGTGGTGTTGTGACATGTTACCTGTGGTGGTGTGACATGTGTGACATGTTACCTGTGGTGTTGTGACATGTTATCTGTGGTGGTGTTACATGTGGTGTTGTGACATGTTACATGTGGTGTTGTGACATGTTACCTGTGGTGGTGTTACATGTTGTGTTGTTACATGTTACCTGTGGTGTTGTGACATGTTACCTGTGGTGTTGTGACATGTTGTGTTGTGACATGCTACCTGTGGTGTTGTGACATGTTACCTGTGGTGTTGTGACATGTTACCTGTGGTGTTGTGACATGTTACCTGTGGTGTTGTTACCTGTGGTGTTGTGACATGTTACATGTTGTGTTGTTACATGTTACCTGTGGTGTTGTGACATGTTACCTGTGGTGTTGTGACATGTTACCTGTGGTGGTGTTACATGTTGTGTTGTGACATGTTACCTGTGGTGTTGTGACATGTTACCTGTGGTGGTGTTACATGTTGTGTTGTTACATGTTACCTGTGGTGTTGTGACATGTTACCTGTGGTGTTGTGACATGTTACCTGTGGTGGTGTTACATGTTGTGTTGTGACATGTTACCTGTGGTGTTGTGACATGTTACCTGTGGTGTTGTGACATGTTACCTGTGGTGTTGTGACATGTTATGTTGTTACATGTTACCTGTGGTGTTGTTACCTGTGGTTTTGTTACATGTTGTGCTGTTACATGTTACCTGTGGTGTTGTGACATGTTAGCTGTGGTGTTGTGACATGTTACCTGTGGTGTTGTGACATGTGTTGTGACATGTTACCTGTGGTGGTGTTACATGTTGTGTTGTGACATGTTACCTGTGGTGGTGTTACATGTTGTGCTGTTACATGTTACATGTTGTGCTGTGACATGTTACCTGTGGTGTTGTGACATGTTACCTGTGATGATGTTACATGTTGTGTTGTGACATGTTACCTGTGGTGGTGTTACATGTTGTGTTGTGACATGTTACCTGTGGTGTTGTTACATGTTACCTGTGGTGTTGTGACATGTTACCTGTGGTGGTGTTACATGTTGTGTTGTGACATGTTACCTGTGGTGTTGTGACATGTTACCTGTGGTGGTGTTACATGTTGTGTTGTGACATGTTACCTGTGGTGTTGTGACATGTTGTGTTGTTACATGTTACCTGTGGTGTTGTGACATGTTACCTGTGGTGGTGTTACATGTTGTGCTGTTACATGTTACATGTTGTGCTGTGACATGTTACCTGTGGTGTTGTAATATGTTGTGCTGTTACATGTTACCTGTGGTGTTGTTACCTGTGGTTTTGTTACATGTTACCTGTGGTTTTGTTACATGTTACCTGTGGTGTTGTGACATGTTACCTGTGGTGTTGTGACATGTTGTGTTGTGACATGTTACCTGTGGTGGTGTTACATGTGACCTGTGGTGGTGTTACATGTTGTGTTGTGACATGTTACCTGTGGTGTTGTGACATGTGTTGTTACATGTTACCTGTGGTGTTGTTACATGTTGTGTTGTGACATGTTACCTGTGGTGGTGTTACATGTTACCTGTGGTGTTGTTACATGTATTGTTGTTACATGTTGTCGTGGTGTTACATGTTACCTGTGGTGGTGTTACATGTTACCTGTGGTGTTGTTACATGTATTGTTGTTACATGTTGTCGTGGTGTTACATGTTACCTGTGGTGGTGTGAAACCTGTAGTTACCTGTGAAAGGTGTGCAGCTGCTCAGAGTCCACGTGATCCACGATGTTCACCGTCAGGTCGGACACCTGCTGAGTGCCGGAGTTCTTCTCACACACACACACACACACACTTTTCAAAATAAAACTACAAGAGACTTCTACACTTCTAGAGACTTCTACAGACGTATACTTGTACTCAGATGAGGGGGACTCTGTGAGTGTGGGGGACTCGGTGAGGGTGGGGGACTCGGTGAGGGTGGGGGACTCGGTGAGGGTGGGGGACTCGGTGAGGGTGGGGGACTCGGGTGAGGGTGGGGGACTCGGGTGAGGGTGGGGGACTCGGGTGAGGGTGGGGGACTCGGGTGAGGGTGGGGGACTCGGGTGAGGGTGGGGAACTCGGGTGAGTGTGGGGGACTCGGGTGAGTGTGGGGGACTCGGGTGAGTGTGGGGGACTCGGGTGAGTGTGGGGAACTCGGGTGAGTGTGGGGAACTCGGGTGAGTGTGGGGGACTCGGGTGAGTGTGGGGGACTCGGTGAGTGTGGGGGACTCGGGTGAGTGTGGGGGACTCGGGTGAGTGTGGGGGACTCGGGTGAGTGTGGGGGACTCGGGTGAGTGTGGGGGACTCGGGTGAGTGTGGGGAACTCGGGTGAGTGTGGGGGACTCGGTGAGTGTGGGGAACTCGGGTGAGTGTGGGGGACTCGGGTGAGTGTGGGGGACTCGGGTGAGTGTGGGGGACTCGGTGAGTGTGGGGGACTCGGTGAGTGTGGGGGACTCGGGTGAGTGTGGGGGACTCGGGTGAGTGTGGGGGACTCGGTGAGTGTGGGGGACTCGGTGAGTGTGGGGGACTCGGTGAGGGTGGGGGACTCGGGTGAGGGTGGGGGACTCGGTGAGGGTGGGGAACTCGGTGAGGGTGGGGAACTCGGGTGAGGGTGGGGGACTCGGGGGACTCAGGTCGGGGGACTCGGGGGACTCGGGTCGGGGGACTCGGGGGACGCGGGGCTCCTACCATCAGGTTGAAGATCAGGGTGGAGTCCACGGCGATGGCCTTGAGCAGCTGAGCGTCTCCGGCTCTGGACTCGTACCTCAGGCTGTAGAGCTCCTTGTTGCTGCTCCAGTCCACCGGGAGGAGCTCGGACCGCCGGTCACTGCTGAGGGGCTGCAGGGCACAAGTACTTCATGTAGGAGTACACGAGTACTTCATGTAGGAGTACACGAGTACTCCATGTAGGAGTACACGAGTACTCCATGTAGGAGTACACGAGTACTTCATGTAGGAGTACACGAGTACTTCATGTAGCAGTACACGAGTACTTCATGTAGGAGTACACGAGTACTTCATGTAGGAGTACACGAGTACTTCATGTAGGAGTACACGAGTACTTCATGTGGCAGGGCACAAGTACTTCATGTAGGAGTACACAAGTACTTCATGTAGGAGTACACAAGTACTCCATGTAGGAGTACACGAGTACTTCATGTAGCAGTACACGAGTACTTCATGTAGCAGTACACGAGTACTTCATGTAGGAGTACACGAGTACTTCATGTAGGAGTACACGAGTACTTCATGTAGGAGTACACGAGTACTTCATGTGGCAGGGCACAAGTACTTCATGTAGGAGTACACGAGTACTCCATGTAGGAGTACACGAGTACTCCATGTAGGAGTACACGTGTACTTCATGTAGGAGTACACGAGTACTTCATGTAGGAGTACACGTGTACTTCATGTAGGAGTACACGAGTACTTCATGTAGGAGTACACGTGTACTTCATGTAGGAGTACACGAGTACTCCATGTAGGAGTACACGAGTACTCCATGTAGGAGTACACGTGTACTTCATGTAGGAGTACACGAGTACTTCATGTAGGAGTACACGAGTACTCCATGTAGGAGTACACGAGTACTTCATGTAGCAGTACACGAGTACTTCATGTAGGAGTACACGAGTACTTCATGTGGCAGGGCACAAGTACTTCATGTAGGAGTACACGAGTACTTCATGTAGGAGTACACAAGTACTTCATGTAGGAGTACACGAGTACTTCATGTGGCAGGGCACAAGTACTTCATGTAGGAGTACACAAGTACTTCATGTAGGAGTACACAAGTACTTCATGTAGGAGTACACGAGTACTTCATGTAGCAGTACACGAGTACTTCATGTAGGAGTACACGAGTACTTCATGTAGGAGTACACGAGTACTTCATGTGGCAGGGCACAAGTACTTCATGTGGCAGGGCACAAGTACTTCATGTAGGAGTACACGAGTACTCCATGTAGGAGTACACGAGTACTCCATGTAGGAGTACACGTGTACTTCATGTAGGAGTACACGAGTACTTCATGTAGGAGTACACGTGTACTTCATGTAGGAGTACACGAGTACTTCATGTAGGAGTACACGTGTACTTCATGTAGGAGTACACGAGTACTTCATGTAGGAGTACACGTGTACTTCATGTAGGAGTACACGAGTACTTCATGTAGGAGTACACGAGTACTCCATGTAGGAGTACACGTGTACTTCATGTAGGAGTACACGTGTACTTCATGTAGGAGTACACGAGTACTTCATGTAGGAGTACACGAGTACTTCATGTAGGAGTACACGTGTACTCCATGTAGGAGTACACGTGTACTCCATGTAGGAGTACACGTGTACTTCATGTAGGAGTACACGTGTACTTCATGTAGGAGTACACGTGTACTCCATGTAGGAGTACACGAGTACTCCATGTAGGAGTACACGAGTACTCCATGTAGGAGTACACGAGTACTTCATGTAGGAGTACACGTGTACTTCATGTAGGAGTACACGAGTACTCCATGTAGGAGTACACGAGTACTCCATGTAGGAGTACACGAGTACTTCATGTAGCAGTACACGAGTACTTCATGTAGGAGTACACGAGTACTCCATGTAGGAGTACACGTGTACTTCATGTAGGAGTACACGTGTACTTCATGTAGGAGTACACGTGTACTTCATGTAGGAGTACACGAGTACTTCATGTAGGAGTACACGTGTACTTCATGTAGGAGTACACAAGTACTTCATGTTGGAGTACACGTGTACTTCATGTAGGAGTACACGAGTACTTCATGTAGGAGTACACGTGTACTTCATGTAGGAGTACACGTGTACTTCATGTAGGAGTACACGTGTACTTCATGTAGGAGTACACGAGTACTTCATGTAGGAGTACACGAGTACTTCATGTAGGAGTACATGTAGTATTATTTACTACGTTTCAGAGGTACATGTTGTATTATTTACTACGTTTCAGAGGTACATGTAGTATTATTTACTACGTTTCAGAGGTACATGTAGTATTATTTACTACGTTTCAGAGGTCCATGTAGTATTATTTACTACGTTTCAGAGGTACATGTTGTACTACGTTTCAGAGGTACATGTTGTACTATGTACTACGTTTCAGAGGTACATGTTGTACTATGTACTACGTTTCAGAGGTACATGTTGTACTATGTACTACGTTTCAGAGGTACATGTAGTATTATTTACTACGTTTCAGAGGTACATGTAGTATTATTTACTACGTTTCAGAGGTACATGTTGTACTATGTACTACGTTTCAGAGGTACATGTAGTATTATTTACTACGTTTCAGAGGTACATGTAGTATTATTTACTACGTTTCAGAGGTACATGTAGTATTATTTACTACGTTTCAGAGGTACATGTAGTATTATGTACTACGTTTCAGAGATACATGTAGTATTATTTACTACGTTTCAGAGGTACATGTTGTACTATGTACTACGTTTCAGAGGTACATGTAGTATTATTTACTACGTTTCAGAGGTACATGTAGTATTATTTACTACGTTTCAGAGGTACATGTTGTATTATTTACTACGTTTCAGAGGTACATGTAGTATTATTTACTACGTTTCAGAGGTACATGTAGTATTATTTACTACGTTTCAGAGGTACATGTAGTATTATTTACTACGTTTCAGAGGTACATGTAGTATTATTTACTACGTTTCAGAGGTACATGTAGTATTATTTACTACGTTTCAGAGGTACATGTTGTACTATGTACTACGTTTCAGAGGTACATGTTGTACTATGTACTACGTTTCAGAGATACATGTAGTATTATTTACTACGTTTCAGAGGTACATGTAGTATTATTTACTACGTTTCAGAGGTACATGTTGTACTACGTTTCAGAGGTACATGTTGTACTATGTACTACGTTTCAGAGGTACATGTAGTATTATTTACTACGTTTCAGAGGTACATGTTGTACTACGTTTCAGAGGTACATGTTGTACTATGTACTACGTTTCAGAGATACATGTAGTATTATTTACTACGTTTCAGAGGTACATGTAGTATTATTTACTACGTTTCAGAGGTACATGTTGTACTACGTTTCAGAGGTACATGTTGTACTATGTACTACGTTTCAGAGGTACATGTAGTATTATTTACTACATCTCAGAGGTACTTGTAGTTTTATTTACTACGTTTCAGAGGTACATGTAGTATTATTTACTACGTTTCAGAGGTACATGTAGTATTATTTACTACATCTCAGAGGTACTTGTAGTTTTATTTACTACGTTTCAGAGGTACATGTAGTATTATTTACTACGTTTCAGAGGTACATGTAGTATTATTTACTACGTTTCAGAGGTACATGTAGAATTATTTACTACGTTTCAGAGGTACATGTTGTACTATGTACTACGTTTCAGAGATACATGTAGTATTATTTACTACGTTTCAGAGGTACATGTAGTATTATTTACTACGTTTCAGAGGTACATGTTGTACTACGTTTCAGAGGTACATGTTGTACTATGTACTACGTTTCAGAGGTACATGTAGTATTATTTACTACATCTCAGAGGTACTTGTAGTTTTATTTACTACGTTTCAGAGGTACATGTAGTATTATTTACTACGTTTCAGAGGTACATGTAGTATTATTTACTACATCTCAGAGGTACTTGTAGTTTTATTTACTACGTTTCAGAGGTACATGTAGTATTATTTACTACGTTTCAGAGGTACATGTAGTATTATTTACTACGTTTCAGAGGTACATGTAGTATTATTTACTACGTTTCAGAGGTACATGTTGTACTATGTACTACGTTTCAGAGATACATGTAGTATTATTTACTACGTTTCAGAGGTACATGTAGTATTATTTACTACGTTTCAGAGGTACATGTCGTATTATTTACTACGTTTCAGAGGTACATGTAGTATTATTTACTACGTTTCAGAGGTACATGTTGTACTATGTACTACGTTTCAGAGGTACATGTTGTACTATGTACTACGTTTCAGAGATACATGTAGTATTATTTACTACGTTTCAGAGGTACATGTAGTATTATTTACTACGTTTCAGAGGTACATGTTGTACTACGTTTCAGAGGTACATGTTGTACTATGTACTACGTTTCAGAGGTACATGTAGTATTATTTACTACGTTTCAGAGGTACATGTTGTACTACGTTTCAGAGGTACATGTTGTACTATGTACTACGTTTCAGAGATACATGTAGTATTATTTACTACGTTTCAGAGGTACATGTAGTATTATTTACTACGTTTCAGAGGTACATGTTGTACTACGTTTCAGAGGTACATGTTGTACTATGTACTACGTTTCAGAGGTACATGTAGTATTATTTACTACATCTCAGAGGTACTTGTAGTTTTATTTACTACGTTTCAGAGGTACATGTAGTATTATTTACTACGTTTCAGAGGTACATGTAGTATTATTTACTACGTTTCAGAGGTACATGTAGTATTATTTACTACGTTTCAGAGGTACATGTTGTACTATGTACTACGTTTCAGAGGTACATGTAGTATTATTTACTACGTTTCAGAGGTACATGTTGTATTATTTACTACGTTTCAGAGGTACATGTTGTACTATGTACTACGTTTCAGAGGTACATGTTGTACTACGTTTCAGAGGTACATGTTGTACTATGTACTACGTTTCAGAGGTACATGTTGTACTATGTACTACGTTTCAGAGGTACATGTAGTATTATTTACTACGTTTCAGAGGTACATGTTGTACTATGTACTACGTTTCAGAGGTACATGTTGTACTATGTACTACGTTTCAGAGGTACATGTTGTACTACGTTTCAGAGGTACATGTTGTACTATGTACTACGTTTCAGAGGTACATGTTGTACTACGTTTCAGAGGTACATGTTGTACTATGTACTACGTTTCAGAGGTACATGTAGTATTATTTACTACGTTTCAGAGGTACATGTTGTACTATGTACTACGTTTCAGAGGTACATGTTGTACTATGTACTACGTTTCAGAGGTACATGTTGTACTATGTACTACGTTTCAGAGGTACATGTAGTATTATTTACTACGTTTCAGAGGTACATGTAGTATTATTTACTACATCTCAGAGGTACTTGTAGTTTTATTTACTACGTTTCAGAGGTACATGTAGTATTATTTACTACGTTTCAGAGGTACATGTAGTATTATTTACTACGTTTCAGAGGTACATGTAGTATTATTTACTACGTTTCAGAGGTACATGTTGTACTATGTACTACGTTTCAGAGATACATGTAGTATTATTTACTACGTTTCAGAGGTACATGTAGTATTATTTACTACGTTTCAGAGGTACATGTTGTACTACGTTTCAGAGGTACATGTTGTACTATGTACTACGTTTCAGAGGTACATGTAGTATTATTTACTACATCTCAGAGGTACTTGTAGTTTTATTTACTACGTTTCAGAGGTACATGTAGTATTATTTACTACGTTTCAGAGGTACATGTAGTATTATTTACTACATCTCAGAGGTACTTGTAGTTTTATTTACTACGTTTCAGAGGTACATGTAGTATTATTTACTACGTTTCAGAGGTACATGTAGTATTATTTACTACGTTTCAGAGGTACATGTTGTACTATGTACTACGTTTCAGAGGTACATGTAGTATTATGTACTACGTTTCAGAGGTACATGTAGTATTATTTACTACGTTTCAGAGGTACATGTAGTACTACGTTTCAGAGGTACATGTTGTACTATGTACTACGTTTCAGAGGTACATGTTGTACTATGTACTACGTTTCAGAGGTACATGTAGTATTATTTACTACGTTTCAGAGGTACATGTAGTATTATTTACTACGTTTCAGAGGTACATGTTGTACTATGTACTACGTTTCAGAGGTACATGTAGTATTATGTACTACGTTTCAGAGATACATGTAGTATTATTTACTACGTTTCAGAGGTACATGTTGTACTACGTTTCAGAGGTACATGTTGTACTATGTACTACGTTTCAGAGGTACATGTAGTATTATTTACTACATCTCAGAGGTACTTGTAGTATTATTTACTACGTTTCAGAGGTACATGTAGTATTATGTACTACGTTTCAGAGGTACATGTAGTATTATTTACTACGTTTCAGAGGTACATGTAGTATTATTTACTACGTTTCAGAGGTACATGTAGTACTACGTTTCAGAGGTACATGTTGTACTATGTACTACGTTTCAGAGGTACATGTAGTATTATTTACTACGTTTCAGAGGTACATGTTGTATTATTTACTACGTTTCAGAGGTACATGTAGTATTATTTACTACGTTTCAGAGGTACATGTTGTACTATGTACTACGTTTCAGAGGTACATGTTGTATTATTTACTACGTTTCAGAGGTACATGTAGTATTATTTACTACGTTTCAGAGGTACATGTTGTACTACGTTTCAGAGGTACATGTTGTACTATGTACTACGTTTCAGAGGTACATGTTGTACTTTACTCCCCGTGATTCTGTTTAGTAGGACAGGTCAGCTAAAGATGACGTCATCACACCTGCCGGTGTTCCGGTTGGCGGAGACGGAAGCCCGTTGGAAACATTCCGGTTTAATGGCTTCCGGTCGCTCACAGCTCAGTGACTCAGTGAAATATGACCACACACATTCACTCCAACGGTTTGAGAGCAGCTCTTCAATTCGGCGGGAAAGTATTTGACGACGCGGCCGGTTTTTCGTATTAGAATCTGGTTCAACTTCCGTTAACCTCGTCAACATCATCGACCCGTGACGTCGCTTGGGGTCACGTGGGCCATCAGCTCACCTCGTCTCCAGAGCCGACGCACCTGGATCCGCTCTTGATCATCTCCCAGTGCACGAAGCACACCACGGCGTCCTGCGGGCAGGTGACGCTGCCGCCCACGCAGGAGTACAGCACCTCCAGGCCCGCCATGTTGGGTCGTCTGAGCCGTCACTACGTCCCCTCAGCGGGGAAATGAAAACGAAAGTCTTCACGGCAGCTTTACGACGTTAAGTTCCCACTTACAGCAACCACTTCCGGTCGGACCCCTTCAGCGTAAAGGCTCAACTACGACCGACAATAAATACATCATTTGAAAGCTCGACTCATTCAGGTTTAGGTACTTCAACGTCATGAAGCAGAAATAATAAAATAATAACGCTAGATTAATAATACTATTGAGAATGACATTTATATATATATAAAATATTATGAATATGTATTATTGTTATTATATTATAAACTAGAGCCTGGTACTAGTGGATGTTGTAGGAGTGATGGTAGTGGTAACAATTGTTGAATTATACTTTTTATTTAAAGTCGACCATCATTTCATCTTTGAAATAATGAATCCACTTTTATTAAACTTCACGAAACATTAGATGATCTCTTTTTGTTGAATATTATACGGGATTTTACAATAAGCTTTACATCCATAAGCTTCATCATTCATTTGGTGAGAATCAACTAGAGATGGGCAAACGATACCAGAGCTCCGAAACCTTAGAGCCGTAAAACATAAACAAAACGAGCTCTTTATAGATGTTTCTCTATAATCTGGTGGGTTACGCGCACGAAAATGAACCTTTTCCGTTCCGTGTGGAGAGGATCGAATCCCATCATGAACGCGTCGTTTCATATTACTGACCTGCATTTAGTTTTACTGTAATGTAAAACACGACAGAAGCAACATCGTTAATGGTTGTATGTTACATCAAATCCGTGATGAACACAAAGCTTTAATGGACTTTTCCTGCAGAGATGAGAGAGAAACATGGAGGTGTTCTGGTGCTTCCCTGTTAAACGGCTGCGCTGACTCCAGTCGGCCACCAGATGTCGCTGTTCTTCTTCAATGTGAGAGAGAAACATGGAGGTGTTCTGGTGCTTCCCTGTTAAACGGCTGCGCTGACTCCAGTCGGCCACCAGATGTCGCTGTTCTTCTTCAACGTGAAGCTTCGAGTCCTGTTCGGTGCAAACAGGAAGAAAGCCTCACTGCTTCACAGCTTCTTCCGCTCATCCCTAGATCAACGAAGTCACCTTTTAAAAATAAAAAGTGTCCGCAAAACTGGTGGTGAAATGTGTTCTGATCCGGCGCTCAAAGAGTCCCGGAGTGAAACATGTTAAGATGAATGTTTCCGCTTCCTGTTTATGTCAAATGACGACAGGAGAACATTTAACATGTAAATCATTTACAAACAACAAAGAGTTATTAAGTAGTTAGTGATGTATGATTTACATTATAGTTAGTCCAAGATACTTTCCAGATCATAAAATAATTATACATGTAAATCATAATAATTTATAATGTAACATCAATAATAATAAAATAAAAACTAATTATAATAGTATTAAACACCATCTGCTCACCCTCAAGGTATTTATTTATATTATTTCCGTTCAGGTTCCTTCGCAACAAAAGATGAAAACACCATTTCCCACCGTGCACCGCGGCAGGGCGGAGAGACTTCCTTCCTGGTCAACATGGCGGCTCCGTTGACGCTGCTGCTGCTGGTGGCCGTGACGGCCCGCGCCGCGCTGTTCCGGTCCGGCCTGGCGGCCCTGATCTCGGAGCGCGTGGAGGTGGTGTCCCCGCTGACCGCCTGGAAGAGAGGTAAGCCGGGCAGAGAGGTTCCGCGTCTCCGGGGACGCTTATCGCTGCAACACCGCCCGGTCCCTGCAGCCTCTAGAGTCCGGTCAGCCGGGGTCCGGTTCTTCTGCTGAGACCCGGACCGAGCCGGTCCCCTCTGGAGCCCCGCTCCCGGTCTGGAGGCCCCGCTCCCGGTCTGGAGGCCCCGCTCCCGGTCCACTAGCGGGAGCGTCCCCGCGGGGTCGCGATCCATGACGCTGAGTCACCATGAGTTCTAATGGCGGTTCTTCATCATGGACCTGGTCCAAAGAGGAGGATGATGATGGTGCAGCGCCAAGTACTAGCTCACAGTACTCTAGTACTACAGTACTTCAGTACTCTAGTACTACAGTACTCTAGTACTACAGTACTCCAGTACTCACTGCCCCTCTAGTACTACAGTACTCTAGTACTACAGTACTCACTGCCCCTCTAGTACTACAGTACTCTAGTACTACACTACTCTAGTACTACAGTACTCACTGCCCCTCTAGTACTACACTACTCTAGTACTACAGTACTACACTACTCTAGTACTACACTACTCTAGTACTACAGTACTACACTACTCTAGTACTACAGTACTCACTGCCCCTCTAGTACTACACTACTCTAGTACTACAGTACTACAGTACTCTAGTACTACAGTACTCACTGCCCCTCTAGTACTACACTACTCTAGTACTACACTACTCTAGTACTCACTGCCCCTCTAGTACTGCAGTACTCTAGTACTACAGTACTCTAGTACTACACTACTCTAGTACTACAGTACTCACTGCCCCTCTAGTACTCTAGTACTACAGTACTCTAGTACTACAGTACTCTAGTACTCTAGTACTCCAGTACTAGAGTACTACAGTACTCTAGTACTACAGTACTCTAGTACTCCAGTACAGTCAGACTACTGCTGTCAGTAGAATTACCACATTCTGTAAACACTCCATTATGTGAGGTAAAGTACTGCAGTATTATCATCGTGAAGTACCCAGACTAGTATTCCTTGTAGTATTCTAGGGGTTGATTCATGTGTTCATCACTGTGTTGCCGTGCTGAAGGAGCTCAGCATTCAGAACCAATAATAACAATAAAGTCACATTAATGTCCGATGCACACAGCAGGCTCACGTTTATCATGACAATGTACTAATACACATGTGTATTAATACACATGTGTATTAGTACTGCGTTATGGACCCAGTGTGTCCAGGGGACCATATTAACTGTTACACCACCACTTGTTTTCTTGTCATCTTAAGACCTTTTAACTGATATGATGATCATATCGTGGTATTGTATAACAATGTTTGATTTATATATATATTAAACATTATGATACAATACCACGATATATATATATATATATATATATATATATATATATATATATATATATATATCATGTGAAATAGAAACGATCTTTTAAGTGTTAAAGATTGGGTTGCATGTCTGAAAATAAATCAGACATGCATTTAATAAAACCGTTTTTTAATAACGAGCCGTTTGTTTGTTTGTTTGTTTGTTTGTTTGTTTGTTTGTTTGTTTGTTTGCAGTTGTCGAAGGTTTGGCTTTGCTTGACTTGGGAGTCTCACCGTATTCTGGAGATGTTTTCCATGAGGTGAGACACACACACACACACAGTGACACACACAGAGACACACAGAGACACACACACACACACACACACACACACAGAGACACACAGAGACACACACACACACACACACACACACACACAGTGACACACAGAGACACACACACACACACACACACACACAGTGACACACACAGTGACACACACAGAGACAGAGACACACACAGAGACACACACACACACACACACAGAGACACACACACACACAGAGACAGAGACACACACAGAGACACACAGAGACAGAGACACACACACACAGTGACACACACAGAGACACACACACACACAGAGACACACACACACACACACAGAGACACACACACAGAGACACACACACACACAGAGACACACACAGAGACACACAGAGACACACACACACACACACACACACAGTGACACACACACACACACACACAGTGACACACACACACAGTGACACACACAGAGACACACAGAGACACACACACACACACACACACACAGTGACACACAGAGACACACACACACACACACACACACACACACAGTGACACACACAGTGACACACACACAGTGACACACACAGAGACACACACACAGAGACAGAGACACACACAGAGACACACACACACACACACACACACACAGAGACACACACACACACAGAGACAGAGACACACACAGAGACACACACACACAGTGACACACACAGAGACACACACAGAGACACACACACACACAGAGACACACACAGAGACACACACACACACACACACAGAGACAGAGACACACACAGAGACACACACACACAGTGACACACACACACACACACACAGTGACACACACAGAGACACACACACACACAGAGACACACACACACAGTGACACACACACACACACACACAGTGACACACACACACACAGAGACACACACACAGTGACACACTCACACACACAGAGACACACACACAGTGACACACACGCAGTGACAGACACACACACACACACAGTGACACACACACTCACAGAGACACACATACACACTCACAGTGACACACAGACACACACTCACAGTGACACACACACTCACAGTGACACACAGACACACTCACAGTGACACACAGACACACACTCACAGTGACACACAGACACACTCACAGTGACACAGTGACACACAGACACACTCACAGTGACACACAGACACACTCACAGTGACACAGTGACACACAGACACACTCACAGTGACACACAGACACACTCACAGTGACACAGTGACACACAGACACACACTCACAGTGACACACACACTCACAGTGACACACAGACACACTCACAGTGACACACAGACACACTCACAGTGACAGACACACACTCACAGTGACACACAGACACACTCACAGTGACAGACACACACACTCACAGTGACACACAGACACACTCACAGTGACAGACACACACACTCACAGTGACACACAGACACACTCACAGTGACAGACACACACACTCACAGTGACACACAGACACACTCACAGTGACACACAGACACACACATAATTTAGATTAATAAAATGTCATTAAAATAATCCTAAAGGTGAATGAGGTCAAACTTGTAATTTCAATGAAAAGCTGAACCGCGTTTGAAAGATGAGTCAAACATCATCAATAAGGTAAAGAATACTTTGTCAAGGAAGCTAACAGGATGTTAAGTAGCATTGTATTTAGATTTCAGATAATACACAAAGATGCATATAAATACATGTATATGTATTGTCTGAAGTTATTGTAAACCCTGTGGAAGCAGCTCTATGCGATGCCTTGAAGTCGAGCTGCGGGGCAGCAGTGACCCGTGTGTTCTCTCCTCAGACGCCGCTCATCATCTACCTGTTCCACTTCCTGGTGGACTACGCAGAGATCACCTTCATGGTGAGCAGGAAGTCCACGCCTGAGCTGCCGAGTCCTGAAACATCCGCTCTCTGTTCATCTATATTTATGTTCCTCAGCTGGCGGACGTGATCACTGCTGTGGCGCTCTACCTGAGCGTGAAGGACTACAACAAGCAGGTGGTGAGGAAACGACAGGCTACAGGAGGAACTGGACACTGGCCCTTTAAGAGGGGCGGACCATCACGTACAGGACCGCCCCTTTAAGAAGGGAGGATCCATCACGTACAGGACCGCCCCTTTAAGAAGGGAGGATCCATCACGTACAGGACCGCCCCTTTAAGAAGGGAGGATCCATCACGTACAGGACCGCCCCTTTAAGAAGGGAGGATCCATCACGTACAGGACCGCCCCTTTAAGAAGGGAGGATCCATCACGTACAGGACCGCCCCTTTAAGAAGGGAGGATCCATCACGTACAGGACCGCCCCTTTAAGAGGGGCGGATCCATCACGTACAGGACCGCCCCTTTAAGAGGGGAGGACCATCACGTACAGGACCGCCCCTTTAAGAAGGGAGGACCCATCACGTACAGGACCGCCCCTTTAAGAAGGGAGGACCCATCACGTACAGGACCGCCCCTTTAAGAGGGGAGGATCCATCACGTACAGGACCGCCCCTTTAAGAAGGGAGGACCCATCACGTACAGGACCGCCCCTTTAAGAAGGGAGGACCCATCATGTACAGGACCGCCCCTTTAAGAAGGGAGGACCCATCACGTACAGGACCGCCCCTTTAAGAAGGGAGGATCCATCACGTACAGGACCGCCCCTTTAAGAAGGGAGGATCCATCACGTACAGGACTGCCCCTTTAAGAAGGGAGGATCCATCACGTACAGGACCGCCCCTTTAAGAAGGGAGGATCCATCACGTACAGGACCGCCCCTTTAAGAAGGGAGGATCCATCACGTACAGGACCGCCCCTTTAAGAAGGGAGGATCCATCACGTACAGGACCGCCCCTTTAAGAAGGGAGGATCCATCACGTACAGGACCGCCCCTTTAAGAAGGGAGGACCCATCACGTACAGGACCGCCCCTTTAAGAGGGGAGGACCCATCACGTACAGGACCGCCCCTTTAAGAAGGGAGGACCCATCACGTACAGGACCGCCCCTTTAAGAAGGGAGGACCCATCACGTACAGGACCGCCCCTTTAAGAGGGGAGGATCCATCACGTACAGGACCGCCCCTTTAAGAAGGGAGGACCCATCACGTACAGGACCGCCCCTTTAAGAGGGGAGGACCCATCACGTACAGGACCGCCCCTTTAAGAGGGGAGGACCCATCACGTACAGGACCGCCCCTTTAAGAAGGGAGGATCCATCACGTACAGGACCGCCCCTTTAAGAAGGGAGGACCCATCACGTACAGGACCGCCCCTTTAAGAGGGGAGGATCCATCACGTACAGGACCGCCCCTTTAAGAAGGGAGGACCCATCACGTACAGGACCGCCCCTTTAAGAGGGGAGGACCCATCACGTACAGGACCGCCCCTTTAAGAGGGGAGGATCCATCACGTACAGGACCGCCCCTTTAAGAGGGGAGGACCCATCACGTACAGGACCGCCCCTTTAAGAGGGGAGGATCCATCACGTACAGGACCGCCCCTTTAAGAAGGGAGGACCCATCACGTACAGGACCGCCCCTTTAAGAAGGGAGGACCCATCACGTACAGGACCGCCCCTTTAAGAAGGGAGGACCCACACAACACACACCACGGCATCGACAGCGTGAACACACAACAAGGAACAAACATGTGTTGCTTGTTGTGTGTTCACGCTGTCAAGGATGCCATGTTGTGTGTTGTGTGTTCATGCTGTCGTGTTGCTTGTGTGTTGTGTGTTCATGCTGTCGTGTTGTGTGTTGCTTGTTGTGTGTTCATGCTGTCGTGTCGTGTTGCTTGTTGTGTGTTGTGTGTTCATGCTGTCGTGTCGTGTTGCTTGTTGTGTGTTGCTTGTTGTGTGTTGCTTGTTGTGTGTTGCTTGTTGTGTGTTCATGCTGTCGTGTTGCTTGTTGTGTGTTGTGTGTTCATGCTGTCGTGTCGTGTTGTGTGGTGTGTGTTGTGTGTTCATGCTGTCGTGTCGTGTTGCTTGTTGTGTGTTGTGTGTTCATGCTGTCGTGTTGCTTGTTGTGTGTTGCTTGTTGTGTGTTGTGTGTTCATGCTGTCGTGTCGTGTTGTGTGGTGTGTGTTGTGTGTTCATGCTGTCGTGTCGTGTTGCTTGTTGTGTGTTGTGTGTTCATGCTGTCGTGTCGTGTTGCTTGTTGTGTGTTGTGTGTTCATGCTGTCGTGTCGTGTTGCTTGTTGTGTGTTGTGTGTTCATGCTGTCGTGTCGTTCTAGTTCAGGAAGCAGAAGTTCGCTCTGGAGGCAGACCGCTACCCTCTGGACTGTCTGGAGCTCATCAGGAGCCCCAAAGAGATGCAGTACATCCCACTGAAGGTGGCCATGTTGTGAGTCCTACACACGCACGCACACACACACATGAAAAACTAAATTATTTAAGGGATAATTATAACTTTTGTAAAATGTATATATATATATATATATATATATATATATATATATTATATGTGGTCACTATGCCAGAATATATATGTATAAATAAATATATATACATTTATTTATTTATTTGAGCTAAAGGTGTGTGTCCGTGTCGTTGTCTCTCAGCTACCTGTTGAACCCGTTCACCATCCTGTCCTGCGTCGCCAAGTCGACCTGCGGCCTGAACAACGCCGTCACCGCCCTCTTCCTGCTCGCCACCATAAAAGGTAACGCTAGAGGTCACGCCCTCTTCCTGCTCGCCACCATAAAAGGTAACGCTAGAGGTCACGCCCTCTTCCTGCTCGCCACCATAAAAGGTAACGCTAAAGGTCACGCCCTCTTCCTGCTCGCCACCATAAAAGGTAACGCTAAAGGTCACGCCCTCTTCCTGCTCGCCACCATAAAAGGTAACACTAGAGGTCACGCCCTCTTCCTGCTCGCCACCATAAAAGGTAACGCTAGAGGTCACGCCCTCTTCCTGCTCGCCACCATAAAAGGTAACGCTAAAGGTCACGCCCTCTTCCTGCTCGCCACCATAAAAGGTAACGCTAAAGGTCACCGGCTACCAGTGGCGGGCCGTGCATTTTCTACCTGGGCCTTCTGTGCGTCTGATATCGTTACATAAATACGCGCATGACGGGATGCTGCATCATTAACGGACAATGCATGTAGTCCACATCAACAAGAACCATCACATTTAGTGCTGACAAAACATGACAAAACAATCCAACAAAACTGAGGCACTAAAACACCGCACACTTAGGAGAATGAGCCACGATCAGAAGGAACGATATTAACTACCGTAAAATTCCCCACCGCACACCCGAGGAGGCGCAATGGAGAACAGGCTGGCGGCGAGGGAACCCGGCCTCCCCCACCTCCACTAGCTGTGCCGGCACGAGTAGCAGCTGCTGCCACCGGCTGCACTGTTTGAGCTCAAGTAAACAACACTGAAAGTTCAGCACAAGTGTTGTTAGCTGCAGCAGCTAGCTCCCAGGTAGCGGGACCGGCCCCGGCTCAACACGGGCAGCAGCAACAGCGTCGTGGCTTGTTTATGATTAAATACGACTGCAGATGTAAAAACAGCAACACAAAGCAGTTCACTCACCAGATGCTGTTCCCTAAAGACAAAGTCCATCCTCCTCTCTTTGTTAAACACTTCAATGACGCGGTTGTTCAGTTTATCGCTGCGCTTCAGTCCCAGTAACAGATCCTTCTGGATGGTCATGGACCAGTGAGGACAGTCCAGCCTCCCAGTTTCTGGAATACGTTTCCATGCGTTTTAGGGCTGAAAATGTCCGCTCGATAGTGGAGTCGATGTTGGGATCCTCACCAAACATGCCCATAACCCTCCGTGAGAGAGCCGTTGTCACTAAATCCACCAGCAAGTCCGTTTCTCCTCCTTCAGCCATTGAGTGCTAAAAAACTACACCAAGCAAAACACTAACCATGTCATCACTTCTCTCTTGTTTCA